>JAHRHZ010000017.1:9207465-9320343 GCA_024137785.1 Ginglymostoma cirratum | reverse complement strand
GAGGCGAAGGAATTGGGAATAGGGGATGGCATTTTTGCAGGAGGGTGAGTAGGAGGAGGTGTATTCCAGGTAGCTGTGGGAGTCAGTGGACTTGAAATGGACATCTATTTCTAGGTGGTGGCCCGAGATGGAGACAGAGAGGTCCAGGAAGGAGAGAGAAGTGTTGGAGATGGTCCAGGTGAACTTCAGGTTGGGGTGGAAGGTGTTGGTGAAGTGGATGAACTGTTTGAGCTCCTCGTGGGAGAACGAGGCGGCGCCGATGCAGTCATCAATGTAACGAAGGAAGAGGTAGGGTTTAGGGCCAGTGTAGGTACGGAAGAGGGATTGTTCCACGTAACCTACACATGTGAGTATCAAATCATATTCAGCCTGGGAACCCTGCAGCCCAATGGCATCAATGTGGATTTCACAAGCATCAAAATCTCCCCTCCCCCAACCGCATCCCAAAACCAGCCTAGCTCATCTCCACCTCCCTAACCTGTTTTTCCTCTCACCTCAAGCTACACCCCCATCTCCTATCTACCAACATCATCCTGCCCCCTTGACCTGTCCGTCCTCCCTGGACTGACCTATCTCCTCCCCACCCCCCTACCTACACTCAACTTTACTGGCTCCATCCCCGCCTCTTCGACTTGTCTGTCTCCTCTCCACCTATCCTCTCCTCTATCCATCCTCTATCCGCCTCCCCCTCTCTTCCTATTTTTCTCAGAACCCTCTTCCCCTCCCCCATTTCTGATGAAGGGTTTCGGCCCAAAACATCAAGTTTTCCTGCTCCTATGATGCTGCTTGACCTGCTGTGTTCATCCAGTCCCATGCTTGTTGTCTCGGATTCTCCAGCATCTGCAGTACCCTTTATCACTGATTTGCTACTGCCTGCTTTGAGGTACTGTGAAAATCAATTAACACCCACAATCTTGTTAGTATCCATGCAAATGTGTCTAGATGTAAGGCTTATTTCCATCTTGCGCTAAAAGGAACAAGGATGAACATTTAAAGACAGTTGTCAAATTTGACGAAAATCCAAAGTATTTTAATGTTATCAAAATGACAATTCATTGTTCAAAGCGGAACAGATTGTGTATGGATGTATATCTTGATGCATTAACCATTCACAACATGTCCATTTTATAAAAAGAACTCCAGGGGACTGACATTTGTTGACAGTGCAAAAATTAGGTTTTAAATTACTGCAGTGATGCATCGTTTCTTAGTGACTTACAAAAAGGAGATTGCTCAAATTCATTTCAGTCAACACCTTGTAGTCATCAGAAAGACATGAAGTTTCATCTTGTCAGACTGGGCAGAATTAAACCCAAGTTCTGGAGGTGAAAGGCCTGTGTTCCAATCAGCTGCACTGCCCAAAGGTTGAGTAAAAATACGACCATACATTGGGTACATGAAATAATTCATGATTTAGAGGCTGGATACTGATATATAAAAGGTTGTCATTGATATAGTATATTTCATCCATTGCACTCAATCACAGAGATTTTTCCATTATGGTAGTTGTTTTGTTTGTCAGATATTATCTGCTCAAATACATCAAATGACATAAAACGCACACTTTACTGTATTTTGTAACTAGAAATGTAATGCTTCTGTATTTTTGAATGCCTTTCCCTTGTTGTGATGAGCAATGTATAATTATGTACTTATATGATGATAACTGTCTTTTAATATTTCAACTTGTTTGACATAATCAACTTTTTTGGTTGATTTGGAACAGGTGCAATAAAACTGATCAGTTCTATAATTTTGCAATCATGGACATTATGCATTTAAACTATCAGTAGCAATGTTACTTATTTTGAAATGCAATGATGAATGGTTTACAGGAAATGAGACTCTGTATGTACTAGAAATTCAGTCAGGCTGCTCCTGTTTTGCATGTGTTAACTTAATGTTTGAGGGTGCAATATGGGTAGGTGGTGTCCATGCATTTTTCTGCACCTGAAGTACACCATCTGCCATATTGATTCAAAGTACTCCGTAGGTTACCAGAGTGCACCGAAGAAGCATTTTAAAGCCTCATTTCACTGAAGTCATTGTTACTGACTATTGATGCAAAGTCATCCCAAGCCGAGTGGTAATTTATATTGATTAATACTGCCCTGCTTAACAGGCAAAGGACAAAGATTAAAATTACTTCAGTATAAAAGGAAATCAATAATTGCATAACATTAGTAAACCTCAAGCCAGTCTGATTAACCTTTTCATTGCAGAAACACAATCTATAGAGATACTCAATTCCTTTAAGATAAATGTGTGGATTTGATGAAAGAGTTTTAGAGATTTCTATTGACAGTTTTGTTTACTGGTTCCAGTGGGCATCATTTAGTTTATTGCCTGGCCCTTGACGCCCTTAGAAGGTGGTGATGAGCTGGCTTTGTGAACCACTGTAGGTGGACCGAAAATGCTTTTAGGAAGGGTGTTCCAGGATTTAACGAAGTGACAGTAAAGGAGCAGTGATCTATTTCCAAATCAGTATTCTGTGTGACTTAGAGAGGAACATACAAGTGGTGGTGTTCCCATGTATCTATTGCCCTCGGCCTCTTGTTGGTAGTGGTTGTGGGTTTCGAAGTTGCTAAGCAGCCTGGGTGAATTTCTGCAGTACATCTTATGGATAGCATGCATTTGCTTTACTGAGTATCAATGGTGGAAGGAGTGAATGTTTGTGGATGTGGTGCCAATTAAGTGGGCTGCTTTGCCTTTGGTGATGTTAAGTTTCTTGATGTTGGAGCAATCCTCATCCAAGAATGTGGAGAATATTCAATCATCCTCCTGACTTGTGCTTTGTAGATGATGGAAAGTCTATGGGGAGTCACTCAATGCAGGATTCCAAGGGTCTAACTTCCTCTTGTAGCCACAGTACTTACATGGCCAGTCCAGTTAAGTTTCCGGTGAATGGTAACTCCCAGGATGTTGATAATATTGGGGTCTTCTGTGTTCTGTCAAAGGATTCAACCTGAATATTCGGTTTGCTCTGTACTTTTCAATTGATGAATGGGGTTAGGAGAGGAAGTCAGCATGAGTAGTGGGGAAGGAAGCAGATGTTGCCTGGTAAATGAAGAAGAGAAAGGGAGGTTTTATACCATGAAGATATACAGGAACTAGAAAACAGAAATATTTTATCATGTACAAAATGAAGATGAGATTTCAATGTAGGAGTTAAAATTGCTGTAGGATTTCTTCAGGCCCTTGGCAGACATGCTCTTGATGTTACCCTGCTTACCTTTTTTGAGGTGTCTTCTAAAGGAGGCAGGGAGAGCATTGATGCTTGGAACTAAATGCTCCCTGGTCGTGTAGCAGCTTCTCCTGCAAGAAAGAAGGAAATGTTTTGAGGACACGCAATGGAAGTGGTAATGTGGGCCAATATTGTAATGTGGATAGTGAGGATAGCGGTGTGCTGCAGTAGCAGTGGCAGAAGATAGCTTGAGGTGTGTGACAGTGATTGGATGTGAGTAATGTAGGACTAGAAGGGTCGCAAGTGCTGAGCTAAAGGTGGTGCATGTTCTTCTGCATTGTGGTCATGTCCCTAGAGCAGTGTTTCGAATATCTCTGCTCATTGTTGTTGCAAATTATAGTTGCTGTCAGTGCAATATTTATGCACTTTGTTAGAAGAATGTGCCATACAGAATAAAAAATAGATCCAAAATACAGAACCAATGTAGGCATAGATCAATTGGTTCTTTCCAGGAAACTGATAATATTAGCTATAATCTGCCTAAGTTTCAGTGATTTAGATCACATAAAAAAGAGGAGATATGTTTCCTAGGATCCCTGAAGCGTGGAAACAGGCCCTTTGGCCCAACTAGTTCACACTAACCCTCAGCATCCCACCCAGGCCTATCCCCTGAACCCACATATCCCTGAACACTACAGGCAATTTAGTATGGCCAATCCATCTAACCTGCACACCTTTGGATTGTGGGAGGAAACTGGAACACCTGGAGGATAGGGGGAGAACATGCAAACTCCACACAGACAGTCACCCAAGGGTGGAATCGAACCCAAGTCCCTAGTGGTGTGTGGCAGCAGTGCTAACCACTGAGCCACCATGCCACCCTTTGTTTACTTGCTTAAACAAATTTTCTTTAAGATCCTGTACACTATTTCTTTCTCCACATCAGGAATGTCTTTGATTAAAAAAAAATCTGATATTAATTGTGATTTACCAAACCAGGATATCTTTCTCCTGACACTTTCTTCGAACAAAATTAAATATTTAATGATCTGCCAAGATCTCCTTAATGTACAGAATTGGTTTTTCAAGTTACATATCTGACCAACTATGACACAAATCTCAGAGTTTGAGAGAGGATTGTTGTGTTGTGGAAAAAGGGTAGAGGTGCACAATTTGATATTAGGTTTCTAAAACTTCTGCTTATTAAAAATGAATCCAACTGCCAGAGTTGAGAAAATCCCTGCTCCACAAACTTGACTTGGGGAAATATTTCCTGGAAGATCTAACTTTGCTTCCTGGAGTCAGGTGTAACTGGAGTCAGGACTGCAGACTCTGGAGAGAGGTGCCAGACATGGATGCAGGTTGTGGGAATGGCCGATCTTGGGGCTCCAGCACATTAATTTACTTGTTAAAAAAACCCATTAAAACACAAAATCTGCTGTTCTCCTCACCTTGGTAAAGTCTCCATGCTCCGTTCATAACAACCTGTACCACCTCATCAACTCCATGGTCCCTTGTACTCTCCACATCAAACTATGCAACCCAGGTTCGACACAGCCTTTTATGGATCTTATGCCAAATTAATTCCAATTTATGCCAACTCATTGATAAAAACCCATGTGCATTCATGAAACATGTAGATGCAAGGTACAACCCACAAACCAAACAAAAAATGGTGGGGTTGAGGCTGGACCAGGATTTCTTTAATCATGGTTCTAGAGTCAGTTTGCCTGAGGCAGGAACCACCTTAGTGTTTAAGAAAGTTAAGGTCAGCATTCTTTTAATGTATCCTGGAAAATAGAGTTTAGCAAATCTCTTGTGCAAACAAGAATTAATTTTGTAAACCTGTCTTCAAAACGTATAAAACTCAACTACTCCTAATTTTCATATTTTTAAGTTGTGGTTTCCATAAGTTTCTCCCTCTGTATAAAAAAAAACCATTTTAACATACTTATCTGAAAAGTAGTTCAGACATTCTTGGTTATGCTTGTTTTGGGTTCATAAATAAAAAAAATAAAATTCATAAATAAAAATTAAATCCCAACAATAAAAATCATATGCAGAAAGAAGGGGAACCTTTGGATCGAATGGTGGCAGGGAAGGTTTCGATGTCTTCAATATCAGATTTCTGATCCAATCATGCTTCCAACCTATCTTTTTCCATATATATCTGAAGTGAAAACAAACAGACAATCAACTAACCTGTTCCAGTGTGATGGGCTGTTACTTTAAATTGGATAGTATGGATGTGAACCCCATTGTCCTTCAGCTATTGAATTTTAACTATTGTGGACAGGTTTCATAAGCTTTGAGAAACGTGGCAGCTTCACCCAGTCAATAACTTGTTATTACAAAGTGGTGAATCTCTTTGCATCTACCTGCTGGATCTAGTGTGACTGCCTGAATAATAACAGTGGTCAACTCCTGTGGTTGACAATCCGGTGTGACTGCCTGAATAATAACAGTGGTCTACTCCTGTGGTTGACAATCCAGAGGTCTTTGTTCACTCCACCCTCAAACCCTTTGACAGCCCCATTCCAATGATAACCTAGGATTAGCAGCTTGCCTAGGATCACAACTCTCCCTCCATAGGATTGTTCCTCCTCTCCCACACCCCTTTAGAATTGATTCCCTTCTTCTGGTTGAAGAAATTCTTGCTTTTCTCAGTTCTAAATGGCCGTGCCTTCACGCTGAGGTTGTGCCCTGAGTCATAGTCTCTCCTGATAGTGGAAACATCTTCACTTCACCCTCTGTAAGGTATTCTGTAAGTTTTAATCACATCCTTCAAAATTCCATTATGTAGCCGCCTCGCTTCTCAATGGGGATCCAATTGGTAAAATAACAAACATGTTCCGTGAAGAGGACTCTGTCTCCTTTTCAATATTTTCTCACACTCTGCTCCAACAAGGTCAAGTGAGTCAAAAAAAAATTAAACCATAGAGACAATCTTCACTGTTTACAATTGTATAAAGCAGGGGACTGTGCCTTTTCTTAATTCACAATACCTCATTTTACATTTACCAAACAGCATGAAGACCTCTTCCGTAGTAGCACTAGGGTCACATCCAATTGCTTGAGAAGTCTTTGAGACTACAATCCAGTAGAATTTCTAATCCACTAGAAATCTTATTTAGAGCTCTGAATATTTGAATTTGTGGACAAGAAAAATGCCAGAGATGGTTCTGGAAAAAAATCCCACTTTGAGCGATTTAGCTCAAATTTTTACAAAAGTGATGCATTTAGCATCATAGTAACTGAATTCTGATTTGTTGTGCATGAGAGGATTTTGACTTTTTGAGTGATTTGATTCATTCAGCTTCTGCCTTTTTCATCTGTAGATTTTGTTTACTGGATTAATTTGCTGCTGTTTTAGGTGGAAGAAATATGTGCGTATCAGCTGAAAGTGTGACGCATAATTTTGCATACACACACTCCCAGTTCTTTATCAAAACCATTGATCCCTTGTGAGCATTGTTCCAATTTCCTTCTGTCCAGTCCCCTTTCTCCTGATCAACCATTTCCCACCACCAAACCCCCTCCTGATCTCTGTGTCCCCCAGAGCACTCTCTAACATCTACATATTTGAGGACCTATCTGAAGGCTGCTATCAGCAAAGCAATATCCTGAAATTCAAATTATCTTCAAAGGCCAGGCACCTGGCATATGCATCAGATCTCTGCAGTAATCGGGAAATGGGACCTGAGGCACAAGATCAGTTGGGCTTTGGGCTTATTTATTCCAGTGCAGAGAGATTCTCTGCGCCCAGTTCAGGCAATAGTTAGTTTTGAACTTGTTTTTCTCTGTAAAGCACTGACTGACAAAATGGTCTGAACATCACTGGAGAATATTGCCATGCCTGTGTAGCCTCAAGGTCATGCTGGCATGAAGTGAAATTATTTCAAGCAGAAAGAAGGTCAAGTTGTAAAATGCTGGTTTAAAATACAAAGTGAAAGGATGACAATATTAGAAAGGCAATCACTCTGTCAACCAGGAGGCTCATTTATTTTGAAACACTGACAGGGTAAGAAGTTGATTTAATTCTCACAAACCAGCATACTATTTCATCAATACACAGTCCATATATTTTGCTGTATAGTCATTAAATCAATATTTTTGATCAACTGCAGCAAGAGACTTAACTTTTTAAAGCTCGGACTTCTTTTCAACTGTAAGATTTTCCAGTTGTTAAGCAATATAAGTTGACTTAATTGCCATACAGCTGGAGAAGACATTATAATATTTTTCATGACCTAAGGTTATAAATCTGACAGAAGAATTGTGCTGGTAGTCAAGCCTCACTATTCCACAGGACATCTTAGAAGTTTAAATGTCTAATTGAATCACCAAGGTGATTAATTTGCTTAATTTTATTGTTATCTTGGAACAAGTGAAAAAATTGGCAAGAAAGAAAATCCATGTACCAGGACTCCAAACCTGATGGGTGGAATGAGGTGACCTCCTCACAGTTCTTCTGGTCCCTGTCAACAAGATTACAATACTGTCAGTCACAGAACAATGGAATGTCCTGAGTGCAGGTAGCTAGTCAGTTAGATCCAGGTCTTTCATTGAGCTAGTAGTTCAACTTCTGAAGTCTTTGAGTGTTGTCTTTTACTCACAGAGAGTGAGAACATGAGAGACCAGGTTTAGGAACTAATACCACTTGTGATTTCCAACTGCTTTGATTATGTGCAATCAAGCGATTTTCAGATACTTTCTATTCAGTCTGCTCAGAGTAGTTATTATACACTTCTGGAGCAGATGGGACTTGAACCCTGGACTCTTGGCTCAGCGGTAGGAATACTAACACTGAGCCACACAGCCCCGTCAAAGTGATTTTCTCAATTCTAATTTTTTTAAACTTATTTCTAATCGACCTGTTCAGAAATGTTATTACATACCTCTGGAACAGGTGGGAATTGAATCCAGTGATTTTCTAACATTTATTGAATTTTTTTTTTACCAAACTTGATTATGTCTAGGCTAAAGTTGTACGTTTTGATGTATCTCTGCAGATGTTCTTTTACTTCCAAAATAGATTTACCGGAACTTCACCTTGTCTGTCTTCTAAGTTTGAGAACACTATGTCTAATTGTCCCAGTATTTCAGTATTACCTAATCTGACGGTAAAAGTTTCAATCTGTGATTTATACACACCTCTTGCTGCTCACTCTTAATATCTCTGTCACCCTTCACTACTCTTGCCACCTGGCATATTTATCCCTTTTGTCATGCTCTCTACGATGACATTGTTTTAACATGATTATGTGAAATGACAAAACCTCCATCCAGTGATCTGGAGTTTCTTCTAGTTACATCACTTTATGAATTCGCCTACAATCCCAGTATGGACCAGTGAATTTCACTTTCAGGAATTCCTCTTGTAAAGGTCATAACACTAACATTTCATCTTCAGTTTGAAATGTTCACTTGTAAGATGTTTGTCCAATTTCTCAACTTTGATTGTAAAGTTTTCAAAATGCTTCTGTGTCAATTTGCATGCTCCTGCATATCTCTCTAGAAACGTGGACATTTAATCTAACGTTGAGGATGCATCTTTCTGTCTTGAAAACTTTTCCTTATCAATAATAACCGGCCTCCTTTCTCATGATCATAGATCAATTCAAATAGATTTAATCCAGCAGATTCATTAGGGAAATCTCTGAGAGAAAATAACAGAACACCGAAATGTTTATCAAAATCTTGATAATATTACTGACAGTATTTATTAATCATTTTCTTGAGCATATAATGGTATCTCTCAAATACATACTGCTTGCTGGTGATAAGTTGTGGGCTTTAACTGTTTTATGCCTAAGTTACTTCTTATGTCCTGAAAACTTTTAAACATACAGTCAGACCAACACTTTTTTTAACCCATAGCTGCCCTCAAAGGAATAGCTTCTGAAAATTGAGTTGTCTCATTTATAATTGTAAGGGTACACCAGTGTTCTGTTTTCATTTGCAGAAATGGTCCCACACAGTCTACTAACACTTTAATGAATGGTTGTTCACAAACTGGTGTGAGTATCAAAAATGCTGGTTTGATGACACAATAATTTTGCCCTACTGCCTGATATGTATGGCACATTTTGCTGAACTGTAACATGTCCTTAAGAAGACTTGGCCAGGTAAAATGCCTACCATTGTTACCTTCAATTTTCCATATTCCTAAATATCTTGCCTTAGGAATTTCATGTGCTACTTGCAACACCTCCTCACAATATCTGAGTATTACCACTACTCGCTGAACAATGGCTCATTCTTCATCCACAGGTCTATGAGGTTGTTTCCTATTCCTCATCAAAAATTTGTTTTTAAAATAATAATACTGTGGAAATCCTTCTGTCTTTGCTTCAGTGTAGCCTGATTTTGATCACTCACTTAATTCTGGATCTGCTTTCTCAGCTCCAATAAAAAAAAAGACATGCTCAACATCTCTCTTGAATTTTCCATTTCTTTACAGAAAGTTTTGGTTATTTTAAAATCTGCCTGTGGTATCACTTAACCTCTGATGATGCACTTCATTCAGCCATTCGCTTGGTCATCACACATAATCCTGTCATTGTTCTATCCCTTTGACTTCGCTTGGATTCTTTGTGATTATAGACAGAATTACAATTTTCACTGTTGCCAAATTTACCTGTGGGTAATTTCTGAACAATTCCAACTGTCACTGCTTCAGGCATCAAGTTTTGTTCTAAGTGCACTTTGTACAAAAGAATGGGTATATATTCTTCCACCTATCCCATTTAATAAATCTCAGATGTTATATGCATTCTCTTGAGGAAAAGCTATGTCCATCTTCATGAAAATAATTTGATCAGTTCTTATATCATAGAATCCTTACAGTGCAGAAACAAGCCATTCGGCCCATCGAGAATGCACCAATCTGCAAAAGAGCATCCCACCCAAACCCAGTCCCCTACCCTGTCCTCACATTTACCATGACTAATCCACCTAGCTTGCACATCTTTGGCCTGTGGAAGGAAAACAAAGAACTGGGAGGAAACCCATACAGACAGCAAAGATTGTTCAAGCCCCACACAGACATTTACCCGAGGCTAGAATCAAACCCGGGCCCCTGGCTCTGTGGGGCACAACTGATAACTACTGAGCCACTGTCCCGCCCTTAATACAGTCATAGGTTTAGCTGTATCATTTGAGTAAAATGTTATAAACTTTTCCTTTTGACCAAAAAAACCCCTTTGTATCACACAGATTTAACGCAAAGAAAAGTGGTTGGTGTTGGTGGAGGTCAGTCATCTCACATCCATGACCTTTCTGCAAGAGCTCCTCAGGGTATTGTCCGAGGCCCAACCACCTTAATCTGCTTCATCAATGACCTTCCTTCATTATCAGGTCAGAAATGGTGATGCTAGTGGATGATTGCATAATGTTTAGCACCATTCATGACTTGTCAGGTATGGAAGAAGATAGCTCGTTTGCAACACAGAAAGACAAGTTTTCAATTCTCACACTGGCTGCTTTCTCTTCGCAGATGCTGCCAGACCTGCTGACTTTTTCCAGCAAATTCTGATTCTGTTCCCGATACCCATTATTGTACTGTATCTCAGTCAATATATCAAAGTACCTTTAAGTAGAAATCGTATATCAATATAGGCTAAAAAGACATACTCATGACATCAACACTGTAGCAAAGCATGTGGCCTGAGGGCGTAAATGTCTCAGATGCCATCTTAACTTGGGCCACTTGGAGCACGACATAGTTATCAATAAATATTAAAAAGGCATTTGGCATGCTTGCCTTCATTGCTCAGTCCTTTAAATATAGGAGCTGGGAAGTCGTGTTGAGGTTGTACAGGACATTGGTAAGGCCTCTTCGAGACTACTATATCCAGTTCCGGTTGCCCAATTACAGGAAAGATATTATTAAGCTAGGGAGGGTTCAGAAGAGATCTACCAGGATATTGCCAAGTATGGAAGGTTTGAGTTATAAAGAAAGGCTGGAAAGGCTGGGACTTTTTTCATTGGAATGTAGGAGGTTGAGAGATGACCTGATAGAATTTTATAAAATAATAAGGGGTATAGGTAGAATTAATGGTAGTTTTTTTTTCTCTAGGATTGTGGATTTCAAGACTTAGGGGCAAATTCCTAAGGTGAAAGGGGAGAGATTTAAAGAAGACATGAAGGGCAAAATTTTACACGGAGTGTGATTCACATGTGGAATGAACTCCCTGAGGACGCGCTGGATATGGTTACAATTAGAACGTTTAAAAGACATTTGGATAGGTACATGAATAGGAAAGGTTTGGAGGGATAAAGGCCAGGAGCAGGCAGGTGGGACTGGTTTAGTTTGGGATTATGTTTGACATGGACTGAAGGCCTGTTTCTGTGCTGCATGGCTCTATAATAGCTTACTGTTAACCCAGACATGGATGTGACTGTATTATTTATCATAGTAAACTATAATAAACGTTTACTCAATATTTCAATCCCACATTATCCAAGTCCTATTTTGTTTAAAGTTACGAGGGATAACGAAAGAATAGGTGTGGATACCCGACCAAGACAAAATGTATTTCTCCCATATGTCATGTCCCATCAAAGATGTAGCTGGGAGGGAATGAGTAAAAAAATCTAAATATGCTGCAATAAATTGATTAAATTATACATCAATAAAGGATGACCGTCAGTTATTTGCTGCATGTCTGCCTGTCATTTTATCCTTTTGCCTTACTTTTTGTCTCATCTACTTGTCTTTGCAATGAAAGAAATTAATTATAGAATGGAGAGGAAGAAAAAAGAATCTAAAGATAATTGGAAAATGAAGGATTAAAATTAATAATTTTTGCAACACTTGCATGAAGGATTGCAGATTTGGTTTTTGGTCAAAGCCTGCATGATTAAATCAGAATTTGAAAGAAATCTTTCTTTATATTCCAGGCACTTGACAATTTTTCTTGATATTTAATGTCAAGTGAGAAAAGTGAAAACTGTTCAATTCACAGTACCAATCAAAATTGTAGAAGTACTGGACCAGTGAAAATAAATTAACCAATGTATGCTTGAACACAGCTGAATTGACTTGTGATCTATTTCTGACTGCAAATTTTCTCTCAACTCTGTATCCTATAGAGCATTTAAAAACAAAAATCTGATTTCGCCATCCTGTGACAATTGCACAAACTGTTACTCATTAAAATCAAAAACCATTCAGGCATCAAAACCTTAGACAATGAATCTTAGTACCTAAAACCTTAGATGAAGTGTGGAATGAACACATCTTTAATATGGCACCTAGAGATACATGGTTCAGAAAACAGTATCAATTTTAATTGCCCTGTATCTCAGATATTGAATCATTAATATAAGATCTTCACCACTCCCTGAAATTTATGCACTGTAAACCATTTCAAATTACTGTTGAGTACTGTAAATTCTTAACTTAAGATGTCAGGTTGTTGGTGTTCTCCACGTTGTACAACTTAAAAGAAATTTAGCACATTAGGTCATGGGTCACAGTTCTGAGCAGTATGTTTCAGAACAACATGTGGTAGCAAGTATTAATCTGGAGGAAATGGGAAAATGCAGCAGTCAATTCAATCAAGTTATTCTTACAACAAAATCAACTTTGTTTGCTTCTAAACTGATATAAACCTGATGGTAAGATTCATTTTCTATGAATCACTAGTCATGTAATGACTTGGAAATATTAAGTAGAGAAAAAGAAACCTTTCAAATAAATAAAAAAGGAAATCTCTCCAAGTATTCAATTATAACATCCATTACAATGAAATCCAATACAAGGGATACAGCGTGTATGTGTGTGTGTGTGTGTGTGTGTGTGTGTGTGTGTGTGTGTGTACAGAAAACCATTTTTTATGCAGTGTGGTAATAACTTGAAATTTGCTGCCGAGTGGAGGCACAGATGATTAATGATTTTTAAAAGAAATTGGATGTGCAGTTGAGTGCAATAAAATTGTAGGGTTATCAGGAATGCAACTAACTGTACTTCTGTGCAGAGCTGGCATGAACTTGATGTGCTGAATGGCCTCTATCTGTAATGTAATGATGCGATTGGCTCCATTTTTGGGATCTTCGAGTGAAAGTAAATTTTGGGGTCATATTAAAATATTGTGGTCCAAATGTTGTGATGCCTTGGACAGATTCATTGCCACCAATCCTTCTCATTGGTATTAGGCTAAGTTATCGATCATGTGTGAGGAAGGACTAACTTATGCCTATTTTTACACTCATTCTGCAAAGGGCAATTTATACCTACATATCCTGCTATATTTTGGTACCTACATTGCAGCATAAGTAATCAGAAATACCAATAAACAATTGTGTCTGCAAGGAGAGTGCAGACCTTAAACCATATGTTCCTTTAACTTTGAACATTCAAGTATTAAGTCATCTAGTTATCATTCAACTACATTAAGCGCAGCAGACTTAAACATAAGCAATTGCGGAAACATTTCAATTTTTAATGTGACTCATACTGATGTCATAAAGATACATTCAAAGAACCAGAAAATCATCCGCAGGTCTCAGTTAGAATAACTTACAAGAAGTAATAAAACACCAGAAGAACAATGACTTTGTTTCCAGCTGCAATAGTTGGAGTGATATGTGTAACATGCACACTTGAGCTTCCTTCATCTGTTATGTTCGGTATTTGTGTGTTTCTGGGCACAACTACACAGGAAACTTCACACAAGACCCTTCAGATAAAGAAGGTTTGGAGGGCAGGGTTAATGCAGTATCAATTTTAATTTTTGCCTGATGTTCGCATTTTTATTTGGTCCTTTGACTTCATATAATCATATGAGTAGGTCATGCAGCCTATTGAACATGCTCTGCCATTCTAGGCCAAAGCTGATCTTTACTTCAATGCTGTTTTCCTGTGCTGCGTCCATATCCTATGATGTGATTAATAGCTAGGAAACTATCTATGTATGTCTTTGACAGACTGAAGGACTGAATGTTCGTAGCCCTCTGGAATCGACAATTCCAAAGATTCACTGTTTTCTGAGTGAAGAAATACGTCTTCATATCAGTACTAAATTGCTCGCTTCTAATTGAATCTGTGTCCCCTAATTCTAGATTTCACAGCTATGGTAAACATCCTTTCTGAACCTACACCGACCTGCCCTTTTAGAGTTTTGTAAGTTTCTGTAACATATCCTGTCACTGTACTTTTAATCTGCATTTGAACTGGAGAAATGAGATGGGCAAAGCTAACCTAGAGAAGAAGTTCATATAATGTATTCAGAATAGTTTCATACAGCATCATGTTGAGGAAGCAATCAGAGACCAAGCTATAATGAGGCTGGTGTTGTGCAATGAGAAAGGATTCATTAAGGATCTCATTGTGACGGTGCCCCTCTTTAGCAGCAATCATAGTAAAAATCTATTATACATTCAGTTTGAAAGAAAGAAAATTGGCTTTAAGCCTTGTATTTTAAACTTAAACAAGAGCAATTATGAGGGCATGAAAGCAGAGCTATCTAAAGTAAACTGACAAATTGGCTTAAAGGAAATTAAATAGGGTAGAACTTTAAGGGGATAGTTACACATAACTGATATCTTCCAATGAGAAAGAATAATTACAAGAGGAGGATCCACCATTTGTGAATAACTACATACATTAAGGATGGTATTAAACTCAAGAAAATAAACATAAAATAATTGCTCAAAGATGTTTAAGTAACTTGTTGTAGTTCTTTGAGGAAGTAACATGTGTGGTGGATAAAGGGGAATTGGCTGATATATTGTATTTAGATTTCCAGCAGACATTTGATAAGATGCCACATCAAAGTTGTTGTAGAAAATAAAAGCTCATGTTGTAGGAGAGTGCTTTCCAAACTGCAAGTTGTTGTCTCTAATGTGACTGGTTGAGATTTTGGGATTGCATGCTCTGCTGAAGCAATCACTGTCATAGATCTGAATGCTACAATGTGTGGCTTCTTTAAATCATTGGAGATTTTTTGGAATATTAGGTAAGGACTAACTGCATGATCCTGGTGGCCTGAACCATGTTCTGAGAAGCCTAATAGAAAGGTTAGAGATAAAAGGTACTGCAGATGCTGGAGAATCTGAGATAACAAGGCGTGGGGCTGGATGAACACAGCAGGCCAAGCAGTATCATAGGAGCAGGAAAACTTGACGTTTCGGGCCTAGACCCTTCATCAGAAATGCTGATTCCTATGATGCTGCTTGGCCTGCTGTATTCATCCAGCGCCAGGCCTTGTTATCTATAATGGAAAGGTTAGTTGCTTTATGACTCGTGACTTGGGTCACAATGGGAAAAAGATTTGGAAAATACACATGTAGGAGGTAACATCTTGGCATGCATAAATTGCCTGGCTAACAGGAAATAGAGTAAGAGTGAAACCAATCATTTTCTGTTTGGCAAGATATACTATGTGGTCTGTCACAGGGATCAGTGCTGGAGCCTCAACTTTTAACAACTTATATAAATGATTTGGATATAAGGCCCAAAGATAACAGTGACACATTTGCTGATGACAGTGTAATGAACACCATTTCTTATTTTGTTTATTTTTGAATACACAAACTTGCAGAAGGACTTACACAAAATGTTTATATAAATGACAAACAAGAGTAGCCCAGCACCAATCCCTATGGAACGCCCCGTCACAGTCCTCCATTCCAGAAAACAACCCTCCATCACCATCTTCTGTCGCTTACCTTCAAGCCACTTTTGCATTCAATTGGCAAGCTCTCCCTGAATCCCATGTGATCTAATTTTACTAACCAGTCTACCATGCAGAACCTTGTCAAAGATCTTCCTAAAGTCCATGGAGAGGCGAAATGCTTACCTGTTTACTACTGTTGGGACATTCCAGCATACAAATCACTGGTCACGTGTTCAAACTCAGTTCCATACTACTTCAGATGCTGCAAGTCAGGAAATACCTTGTACCCACTGTCCTCTTAGGAAATTAAAATGTCTCAAAGACATGATGACCCTCTGCATTCTTGATAGTGACCTTGAAGTCCTAATGGACAGGGTAATTGAGAGGTGGACCATTACCTGATGTTATGTGATTTTTGAACTTATCACAGCATGGCCAACCTTTTCACATGGGATGAGTGCCCATATTTCATTATTTCTCTTCCTTGGAGGGTGGGTGGACAAATATCAGAGAGATAAGTGATGCCACAACAGTCAACATGAACTTCAAAAAATTCAAATCATAGATAGATATCAGAGAATCATAGATTCCCTACAGTGTAGATAGAAGCCCATTGAGTCTGCACTGACCCTCTCAGGAGCAGTCCACCCAGACTTAGCTCTCCAACCTATCCCCGTAACCGTGTATTTCTCATGGCTCACCGACACATCACTGGACTCTACGGGACAATTTAGCATGGCCAATCCACCCAACTGGCACATCTTTGGGCTGTAAGAGGAAACCGGAGCAGCTGGAGGAGACCCACACAGACGCACGGGGAACAAACAAATCTGCACGGACAGTTGCCCATGCGTAGAATCAAAACAGGGTCCCTGGCCCTGAGAGAAAGCAATGCTAACCACTGTGGTACCATGTAATAGTGTAATAAATTGTTAGTTAAGTGATTAGTTAATAGAAATCATCATTAAAATGGGCCAAGCAGTAAAACATAATAAAGCCACTTTTTGCATTCTTGATTAAGAAGTGGATCTAGAGAGTGAAAACAAATCAGTCCCAATCACAGTAAGGGAAAGGAACTGAGGCTGAGCAAAGGAGCTCGGTTGAACTGAGACTGACCTCCTCCTCCTCCCCAAACCAAAGTTTCTGTGTAATCCTCTTATTTCCAGACCCATTCTTCTGTGTCCCATCGTAGATTTGTTCTCTTTTGCATTGGCTGCTGAAAGGCTCACTAATGACCTTATATCAGCAGCACACACAGGAAAGAAAGGCCGTCTGATTGGAGATGCAGCTCCTTGCAAAGTCATTCACCTATGCTTACCTGTTCTGCTCACTCCTTGCAGTTGGATTTCTATTGCTTGGGAAGTTGTGTTTTTTTTAACCTCATTTTCATTCTTCAACAGGTTTTGAGCAAATTTCTTTGGATTTACAAAAGCAACATACTTTAGTTTGAATACAACAACTTATGAGAGAACTGTCATGTCCATTTTCTCAAACACCAGATACAGTAGTTTTGTTGGTTCTATTGTTACCAATCGCATCTCCTTCTGAACTATCTTTTGCTTTCTTTGTACTTGACCCAGCCCCATTTATCATCCATAATCATTCCTTTCATTGTTAAGTCTCTCCTCCCTCCCACCATTACAGAGGAGGGATGAAGGTCCTGGAGAGGAAGTTGCTGGCTGAACCGAAGGGGCAGTGGTCCCTCTTGAATCAGGCACACAACCGTGCCCCCGAATAAGGGCCTCACTTGGCCTCCGCAGGAAGACCGCTGGCAAGTATTCCAGGCTTGGACTTGATCAGAGGGAAGAGGGGGGACAATGGGATATCCACCTCTCACCCAGCCATCTAGTCATATGCCCCATTCCCTGTCTCAGAGGACAGGGGACCTTTGGAATCACTCAATTTTGCTCATTTATCATTCCACAGATGCTGCTTTATGTATTTAAAGCATTTTCTGTGGCTTAATAAATACCTGTGTTCATGGAGACTCGAAGTCTTAAAATCCATTACTTTTTACTGCTTATTTGCATATCTTGGTTCAGGTAATTCCTAAATAACACTGACCTTTCATAAAATTTTGACTTTATTATGGCTTCCATCTCATTAATTATTTTCCATATTTTTGTTCTGCCCATACAATCCAAACATATTCACTTTTTCATCATTGTTTCATCTCCAAGAGACATCACTTAATTTTTGTTTGTGTTATAACAGTGTTACCTCTCTAAGATCTCAAAGATCAGTAATGCTATTCTTTAGTCTTATCCATACTTCTAAAATCAAAACTAACTGGCATAATCTGAGATACTCACCCATCTTTATGTTGTTAGTCCCATCTAATAAAATGATAAACAATAAATGCCATACTATCTCTGTCCCTGCACTTTTCTTCACATTTTATGTTTTGAGATAGTTGCTGATTCCAATAAAATTGTTTGTGCCTTTAACCTCGCCTGAGGTTTTTCCTGATATATCCAATTTACTTCTAGAATATTGAATTTGAACAATCCCTTTGGTCTTCCATATCCGCTTGGAGTGTGTTGCATAATTGAAACTGTGGTTGACTGGTGAGATTGAAACTGTAGATTACCTGTGTATCTTGAGCGCAATCAAATGCAAGTTGGGACGGTAGCTATTTTACATAACTGCCCTACAAAAATTCAGAGACACAGAATTTTCTCTGCTATATCCATTGAATTGAATCTTCATTCAAATTCTGCTTTGGTAATAGTCGAACCATTGCAATGGAGTATCTTATTTTTACAGATATGTATGATGTGTTCACATTAGGTGCATGGAGGAGAAAGATCATTGATCATACATGAAATTGGATTTCACAACATCTGCAATTCTTCATGTAATAATGTACACTCTGCTAATCACATTTCTTCTGCTGTTTTTGCTGTATTTGGGTATATTGTAGTCTGGGGATTATCGAAATATAACTCGGATCATTTCTCCGGAAAGTTAAATTTCTTTTAAAATGTCCAATCTTCTGAAAGTGATAAGAATGAGATTATCTCCACAAAATGTATAATTATGTTTTTAAATTATCTATTTCCCTACATGCTAATTTTTGCCTTATTCTTAATTACAAAATTGAATATAAATGTACAAATGAGACATTTTATGAAATTGCCTTGACAATCAGATTTGCCCAAAAGAAAATAACTCAACAGCTTTCAAAAACGGCAGGAGAATCTTGTTTTACTGTGAAAATTAACTTGTAGCCCAAATAAGTGCAACAGCCAATTTGTAATTGCAGACAAGATCTCACGTGAAATGCTGCTGCGAGCACCCAAAATATTGATGATTTGATGATATAGATCACTCGGTACTCAGCAGCCTATTATAGGATTACATAAACACAACGAAATAAGTAAAGATAAAAACTGAGTCAGCAGCTAGTTCATCCCCTGATTGAAGTGCCTGACAGTGCCAGGCAGCCATGAACAGCTTATACAACAGTCAGGAAATTGCTGTAGAAGTCATGCTGCAACTAATAGCTTAATGTTGTTTTTAAAATATTCTTTCACAGGATGTGAGTATTGTCTACAGCTTTGAAAGGGTCAGAAAGGGTTCACACATGACTGAAGGCAGTTAGTGCCACCCACTGTGATGATGTCATGGGCACTTGGTCAGAGGAAAGTCAGTGCTTGTAAGAGACAGACCTGAAATGAGAGTACTCCTAATAGTTTCCGCAGTAATGCAATTCATTGTCTCATTGACATAAGCTGCACTAATACAATAAATGTCATATTGTTTACTCAAGCAGATGGTTCTGAATAAAAAAGGAATTTGACTACCCTAATCCACACTAGATCACTGTAGCATTAAGTGAAAAACTGTGGCACAATTGGCCAAATGGCCTCCTCTGCACTGTAACACTTCAGTGATTCTGTGAAGTAGTGAGCATCATTAGCAAGGCCAGAATTTGTTACTGTTCCCTAATTTTATGAAGATAGCAGTGAGCCACCTACATGAATTGTTGCAGCCCACTGATATTCTCATAGCGATATCTGGAAGGGACTTCACAGTGGCAGGGAAGGATCTGTGATGAAGTTGCAATTCAGAATGTTTTATGGGTTGAATGGGAACTTACAGGTAAGTGCTCCCTTGTGTCTGCTGCTATTACTCTTCTAGGTTGCAGGTTTTGGATAGTTCTATCAAAGGAGCTCTGTCAAGTAGCTGCATGCATTTTGTAGTTGGCACACACTGTTACACAGTGCACTGGTGGTGGAAATTTAAGATTTTGATGGGGTCCTGATCAACAGAATTGCTTATCCAGTGTTGTTGGTGCTGTACTTATCGAGGAAATTGGAGTTTTCCATCAAAACCCCAACATATAGATGGTAGACAGACTTTGGAGAGTCGAGAGCTGAATTACTTGCTGCAGATTTCCCAGCCTCTGATCTGGTCTTATAGCAACAGCATTGATATGTCTGATCCAGTTAAGCTTCTGGTTAATAGTAACTCTTAGGATATTGAAATTGAGACATTCTGTAATAGTAATTCCTCAGTTGATAAAGCAGAAGGCTGCATTCTCTTTTGTTGGAGATGGTCATTTCCTGGTACTTGTGTGTTATGAATGTTACTTGTTACTTTAAAAGCCCAAGCCTGAAACACATTCATATCTTGCAGTATCTGGAGTTGTGAGTGGCACTGAATGCTGAGTAATTTGCAGCGATCATTCCCACTTCTGATCTTACGATGGGGGGCTTTCCCCTGATACCCATTCACTTCAATTTTGCTTGGCTCCTTGTTGCGTTGAAAGCAAATGCTCGCACCTCTCCTCTGGAATCCAGTTCTTTTATCTCCGTTTAGACCAAAATTTTAATAAGATCAGAAGCTAAGTGTCCCTGTCAAAGTCCAAGTTGAGCATTGGTCAGCAGAAAAGTTTTATATAAATGACTCTTGACACCTTGCACTACTTTAGTTTTGATTGAGAAAAGACGGAAATGATGATAATTGGCTGAAATGAATTGCTTTGTGGGAAGAGGGCATGCCTGGGTAATTTTCCGTACTATTGTGCAGATGACAGCGTTGTAATTTTACTAAAACAAGTTGGCTAGAAGTGTGACTAATTCTGGAACATAAGTCTTCAGTACTATCATCAGAATGTTTTCAGAGTTCAGGGGCTTTCATTTCTAGTGTCTTCTTGACGTTGAGTGAATGAAATTGGCTGAAGACTGACATCTGTGCTGCTGGAGACCTCTGGAAGAGTTTAAGATAGATAATCCACTCATTGCTTCCAGCTGAAATTGCACTAGATATGCTGGACTCCCCTAGCTTTGAGGATAGAGTTGTTTATGGAGCTTCCAGAATAAGGGTGAAGTTTCTACAGAGTTACCAGATAATAGGGCTGCTCTTTCAATACAGAGAGGCAGCTGGTGGTGGTTTGACCTGAGGGTCACCGTGCCTCAGACAAGGGGAAAGGTTGAAAAGGAGAGTCCTTCATGGTCATGTCAGGTGGTGCAGGAAATGAAGCCACACTGTGTCAATGCATCACTGGGTTGATTAGCTCAGTTGCCTGGTTCACTGGCTTGTAAGGGGGTGAGTTCGCTTCCATAATGTTCACTGTTGAATTGTTTAACACCCTTCCTGACTGGATATGACTATAGAGCTTCTGATCAGTTGGTTTTGTGATCGTTCCACGCTATCTATCGCCTGCTGTTCTCCCTGGTTATCGTAAGTATACTCCTGTATTGTAGTTTTAGTAGGTTGGGGCCTCAGTTTTAGGATTGACCATGCTGTTTATGGCCTAACTTTCTACATTTTTGATTGAACTAGACTTGATTCACTAGATTGATTTTAGAGTGGTAGAGTGGGGCATATGCCAGGTTTTGAGGTCTAGAGTCAAAGTTGAGGATCCTCAACACTATTTCCTCTAGTATGTATGTTGTAGCACTACTGCCTCTGGAATATTTGCCCTGCCGGTGACATAAGATTTACCAAAGCATGTATTAGAAGAATTTTGAAAATTGACTATAAGGCATGAATTCATAACTTTGACTACTCCAGGCTGCTGCTTTACTGGTCTGAGGGACAGTTCTCTTAATTTTGCAGCAGTCTCAGATGTTACTGAAGAGTAATTTGCAGGATTCACTCAGCAGGGTGTGTTGTTAGAATGCCCAGTGCTTAGATCAGTGTTGCGTGATCCATCTAGTTTTATTCTTTTTAACTTTTCCTTAATGGTTTGTTAGAAATAAATGGCCTGTTAAGCTAGTTCAGTACATATTTTAAGGTCGACCCACATTATTTTGAATCTGGAGTCACATGTAGGTCAAACAAGTTTGGGATGGCTGATATCCTTCCTTTAAGGACTGCAAGAAAATAAGAAATAGGACAGACAGAAGATCATTCTGCCCCTCAAGTCTGCCTGTCCATTCAACAAGATCTGGTCTCAGGCCTCAACTCCTCTATCATGCCAACTCATTATAACCCTCAACTCCTTGATATTTCAAAAATCTACCTACCTCCTCGTTAAACACTTAGGGTTATTTAGCCTCCACAACTCTCTGGGGGAGAGAATTACATGTGTCTCCTTATTCTGTAACTGTCTTCAAGAGCAAGACTTCCATACTAGGAGAAACACCTTCTCAACATATACCCTGTTCAGCCCCCTCAGCATTTTGTATGTTTCAACAAGATCACCCCTCATTGTTCTAAGCTGTAATGAATGAAGGCCTAACTTGTTTAGCTGTTCTTGATAAGTCAACAGCTTCATCCAGGCAACCATCTTATTATTTTTGAACTGCTCCAATGCCTGTACATTCTTTCCTAAATAAATGGACCAAAACTGCACACAGTACTCCAGGGGCAGTCTCACCAATATGCTGTAGTTTTGTAACAATGCTTCCCTATTTTTAAACTTTAAACCTCTAGCAGCAAGTACCAAAACATTATTCCCTTCTTAACTATTTGCTGCATCTTCATGTTAACATTTTTTGTTTAGTCTACAAGAATACCCAAACTTTCTGTGCTGTACTTTTTTTAAAGAGTCTCTCTGCACTAATAATATTCTACCTTTTGATTCTTCCTACCAAAGTGCATGATCTGACACTTTCCTACCTAAAGCTTGATCTGCCCCTTCATCCAAATCATTAATATAGGTAGTGAATAATTGGAGGCTGTAGGACTGATTCTCATGGCATTCCACTCATTGCATTTTCCTGACCTGAAAAAGACTCATTAATCACAACTCTGCATTCTATATGTTAACCATTGCTTAATCAACGCTAATATATTACCTCCAACACAAAGAGATCCTACCTTGTGCAATGAACAAGATGTTGCTTATTATTGAACGTCTTCTGGAAATTCGAATATTCTACATCTGACAGGTCCACTGGACAAGAGTATGTGTAATGACTGGTACTGTTTCACTCATGCCTGAGAGTAAAATGTGACCCAATAATTACGTTTTCAACCAGTTTCTGGCCTTTCATAAAATTAAAAAAGCTAATCTGGTGCAAACACGGTTTGTTTGCTTCAGTTGAAAATTGCAAAATGAACAGAGAACGAAATGTTTCAGTGCAAGGCAAATAGGGAATGGTAACAAAGATTGGCCTTATCAATGACACACACATCTCTCATGAAGGAGTAAATCACTTATTTAATTTCTCTTTAGAAATCCAAACTGAGAAGTTGCATTTGCAAAACCGTTGAATCTTGTATAAAATGTAACAGAAAACTGTAATACAATGAACTGTTACAAATATTCAATTGCAGTTATAGATATATTTTCAGTCCCATTGTAACATTCAATACTATCCACTGTCTTATTTATTATTCCATTTTTTTCAAATTCAAAATTTTAGAAATTATTGAAACATTAAGAACTAAGAAAATCATCTACAGCTCATGAATTAAATAGATATTATATCAGAAACATTTCTAATAATTTGAAAACAAATTACTGGAGATACTCAAAATCTGAAACAAATGTAGAAAATGCTGCTATACATGCTCAATATTTCTGGCATTTTCTGTTTGTAGTTCAGATTTCTAGCATCACTTCCCTTTCAAGAAAGCCAAATTTGAAGAAGCTCTGCTCCATTCTCTGGCAGGATTTCTGTTTGTCACTTCCACGTTCTTCAACCTTCATTTATAATTCAAGGTTTCTAAGAAGATTGGTAGCTTAGGTTAATGATACGGTTGTTGACTTGCTTGCTGAGCTGGCGAGTTTGCTCGCAAATGTTTCATTACCATGCTAGGTAACATCATCAGTGCGCCTCCGGTGAAGCATCAGTGTTCTGTCCCGCTTGTTATTTATGTGTCTTAGTTTATTGGGGTGGGTGGCATCACTTCTGGATTGTTTCATAGTGGTTGGTATATGGGGTCCAGTTCTACATGTTTGTTAGTGGAGTTCCGGTTTGAGTGCCAATTCTTGTGCGTGTCTATTTTTGCCTTGTCCTGGGTCTTTGTATCATGGCTTCTGCTATTGCTCCTGATATCAGTGATCCTGTCAGTGTCCTGTCAATTTGTCTGTATTTCTTGTTGTTGAAGATGAGGTGGGCTCTGAGGTACAGATCCAGTAGTTTAAGGATGCTTTATTTGCTGATGGTGTTGGTGTTGGTGTTGTCGGGTGTCTATATCCCTGGTCTGTCCAGTAGCAAGGCTAGTGTTTCTCACAAATGTTTCATCACCCTGCTAGGTAACATCATCAGTGCTCCTCTGGTGAAGCATCAGTGTTCTGTCACGCTTGTTATTTATATGCCTCGGTTTGCTGGGGTGATTGGTATTACTTCTGGTTTTGTTTCTCAATGGTTTGTACACACGGTCTAATTCAGTGTGTTTGTTGATGGAGTTCTGGTTGGAATACAAGACTTCCAGGAATTCCCTGGTGTGTCTCTGTTTGGCTTGTGTGATTGTCAATATGTTGCTCCAGTCGAATTTGTGTACCTTGTTGTCTGTGTGTAGTGAGACAAGTGAGAATTGGTAGTGTCTTTTGGTGGCTAGTTGGTGTTTGTGTATCTGTATTGGTCAGTTTTCTTCCAGTTTGGCCTATGTAGTGTTTCTCACAGGCTGTTCATAGTATTTTGTACATTACCCCAGTTTTGCCGGTTTTGGGTGTGGGTTCCTTTACGTTCATCAGTAGCTGTCATAGGGTGGTTGTCAGTTTATGGGCTACTCTGATACCTAGGGGTCTGAGTAGCCTTGTGGTCATCTCTGAGATGTCTTTGATGTATGGTAGGGTGATTAGTGATTCTGGTGTGTTGTGTCTTCCTGTTGTGGTCTGCCTCGGAAGTAACAGCAGATTGTGCTTTTCTGGTATCCATTTCTTTTGAAGACTCCATATAGGTGTTTCTATTCATGTCTACAACCTCATCCACAAGCTGAGCTATAAATCTTCCCGAAAACTTTAGTGTTTCTTTACCTAAGGGAGCGGCACCGTGGCTCAGTGGTTAGCACTGCCGCCTCACAGCGCCAGGCACCTGGGCTCAATTCCAGCTTCGGGTGACTGTCTGTGTGCAGTTTGCACGTTCTCCCCATGTCTGTGTGGGTTTTGTCTGGGTGCTCCGTTTTCCTCCCAAAGTCCAAAGATGTGCAGGATGGGTGGATTGGCCATGATATAGCACCCAGAGATGTTTACATTAGGTGGGTTAGACAAGGTAAGTGCAGGGGTGGGGGAATGGGTGTGGTAGGGATGCTCTTCAGAGGGGCGGTGTGGACTTATTGGACCAAATGGCCTGTTTCCACACTGTAGGATTTATGGAGGTAAATAGTGTAGCCATGTCAAAGGAGACCATGATCTCGTCCCCATCTATTCTGGTATCTGTGATGATGTTCAGGAGTTCTTGGGTGAAGTGGATGGAGTGGCTTGAACAACATACTAGGTGTTTCAGTCTCCTGTGCAATTCTTTCGCTAGTCTGTATGTCAGTGTATCTGGCTGTAAGTCTATGGGTCTGAGGGGGAGATCCGGCTTGTGTACCTTAGGGAGTCTATAGAAGTGGGGTGTGTTTGATCCCTGTGGTTTCATTCTCTGGTGATTGAATTTGTTAATTTCGCCCATTTTGTGTAGATTCCTCAGGGTGGTTATAATCCAGAGATAGTAGGAACTGCAGATGCTGGAGAATCTGCGATAACAAGGTGTAGAGCTGGATGAACACAGCAGGCCAAGCAGCATCATAGGAGCAGGAAAGCTTGACGTTTCGGGCCTAGACCCTTCTTCAGAACTGGGGGAGGGGAAGGGGGTTCTGAAATAAATAGGGAGAGAGCGGGAGGCGGATAGAAGATGGATAGGTGGAGAGGAGACAGACCGGTCAAAGAGGCGGGGATGGAGCCAGTAAAGGTGAGTATAGGTGGGGAGGTAGGGAGGAGATAGGTCAGTCCAGGGAGGATGGACAGGTCAAGGGGGCGGGATGCGGTTAGTAGGTAAGAGATGGGGGTGGGGCTTCAGGTGGGAGGAGGGGATAGGTGAGAGAAAGGACAGGTTAGGGAGGCGGGGACGAGCTGGGCTGGTTTTGGGATGCGGTAGGGGGAGGGGAGATTTTGAAGCTTGTGAAATCCACATTGATAACATTGGGCTGCAGGGTTCCCAAGCGGAATATGAGTTGCTGTTCCTGCAACCTTTGGGTAGCATCGTTGTGGCACTGCAGGAGGCCCAGGATGGACATGTCATCTGCGGAACCCCAATGTCTGTGACTGGCCGGCCAAATAGGTTCCTTATCTAAGTGTCTGTTCTGTATGTATGGTTGTTGTGAGTAAGCTTAGCAACATTTTCTCCTGTAGGGCCTGTCTTTTCTTCGTCTTGGTCCTCTGTCGTTTCTGGTAACAGCTCGTTCTAGTCTTGCAGTCCATTCTTGGCTGGTCGAGTTTGAATATAAAGTTTTTTGGCACGCAATTTCCTATTCATATTTGTGAAGGCTGTTGTAGGCATTGTTAATCATTACCCTTAGCATTCTGCATTAAGACAAACCAAGCAAAGACACTCAGGAGAATTCTTGGAGGCATGGCACTCAAATCAGAACTCTATTAACAAACAGATAGCTATCTGTTAACCTGAGCCTGAGCTGCCCTCAATGAAAATCATTTGGGCTCAACATTGTGGTGATGATTTTTGTTTCATTTATAGATTATGATTTGAATTTATTATGAAAAGTATGGCATGTCATTGGCCACATAAGCTGATTTGGTCGGGCACACCAACCTATCTTAACATCAAGTGAAAAAAAGGGAAATCCTGGTTGATAGGTTTGCATTCAGCATTTTGTCTGCAGTTCTTATCTTTAATAATTGCTTATATAGACCGCTGTAGAATTCTACAGCCAAGACTGAGACATACAAACAAATTATCTGCAGTACACGTAACTTTTTTTTCTCTGTGGCACAGCTGACAGCATATTACTTTGAAATGAGATACTGAGGGCATAATTCTCCTGAAGGTGAGAGGGCCTGAGTTTTGATTTAGAGTATGTTGCCTCACAGCTGGGTCAAATTTGAGCCGTTGTCCCTTAAAAACTACAACCACAAGAATGCAGAGTGATGCACTTGTTCTTACTCCTTCATGAGAGATGTGTGTGTTACTCACAAGGCCAATCTTTGTTACCTTTCCCTATTTGCCCTTGAGAAGGCATTTGCTCTGACACTGAAGTCCCTGATTAATTTATAAAGAAATGCACACAAAATAAATCTTTGAAATCAACAACATTTTGATATTGCTTTTTTTAATTGTTGTGTAATAATTGGCAACAATGCATAACATTTCAAACTGCAGTTTATAATTCATTAGACAAAAAAAAAACTGTCCTCTTACATTGACTGGGAAATTTCCTGCAATCCTGGCTCAGATTCTGCTTATTCCATTGTTGGTATTAATCTTTTCAATCAGATATCCATCCCTACCACAGTACCATAATACTGGTCCCTCTGTTGTCTAGCTTAGTGGGTTGCCCTCCGTCTACGTATCTACGTATCTACGTATCTATGAATGTATCTACGACATTCTAGCAATGTTACCTCTTGAAACTTTGCCTTGTCCCTCGTCTATGTGCTTCTGTTTTGTGAACACGTCAGTGTGGAAAAGAACAGCTTTCACATGTGTACTCAGCTTTACCACTCCTTCATTGCCTTCTAACACATTCTAATGCCTCAGTGTCGTCAAAATTACTTGCTGAGATCTGATTAAGTTTTAGGAAGTCTTAAGTTCACATCTATCTCAGTATTGGCCTCAGACAGTGTTCAACTGATTCCCTCATATCTGTAATATTATAATCTTCCCTTTTGCCCTGTCTTTGTTGAATCAAATTCAGCTCTTACTTGTCTTGCAGTGCCTCTAATTTAACATTCCCATTTTTATGTTAAAATATTTCATTGTCCTTTTGTTTTTTGAAGTGAAGCCACTTTATTTATATCTGAATTACACACAAAGTCCTTCAAATAGCAATTAAAGTAATGAATGGTTTGTAAATGGATATTTTATGGAGCTGAATGAACAAAGGTTGTTGATCAGGTTATCAGGAGAATCCTATCTGTAAAGTAGTGCCAAGAAATCTTTTATGTCAACAAAAACAGAAGGAGATGGGGTTTCGTTTAACACCTCACCTGAAAGACAGAAATGCCTTGTTCATGGACTTTCTACGGGAATTGAGTAGGATATTAACTACCTGAGTTGAAGAGTCTAGCTGAATCGAACAGAAATGTTTTGTATTGTTAAGTTGTCATATATTGTGCAGTTGAATTTAATTGGATAATTTGACTGTTGGCTGAGTTCTGTTTGGAAGAGAAACCAAATCCTGTGTAAAGATATTAGAAAACATTGACCCCAATGTTCTAGAGCATTAGAAAGAATGCATAGATCATAATGAGAACCTTTTTGCATGTACTTATAGGTGATTTTTAATGAAATAAAATACTTGTTGCAATTAAAGAAAAATGTCATTGGATTGCTGCCTCATTTGATCTTTTCTGAGCCTCTTGTGGACTTTTCTTTACATTTCTTGTTGGATATTGTGAGCCTAGCTTCCCCAGAAATGTCCATGGACTTTCTACGGGAATTGAGTAGGATATTAACTACCTGAGTTGAAGAGATGCTGCCAGACCTGCTGAGCTTTTCCAGCAAAAAAAAACAAGGTTAACATTTCAGGTCCGGTGACCCTTCCTCCAAGCTCAGAATCAATGAATGATGCAAGTTTGTGTTTAGGCATGATGTTCATGAATGAATTCTTTTCCTCATTGCCAATTCAGTCAGCTAACACCATTATCATGGTTTAGACACTCAGAGAGTGGATGATGTGTTTTTTTTTAATCTCTTAATCCATCTAACATATACTACAGTGATCTGTGTTCTAATTGAGATAGATATCTGAAAGTTTATTAACAATTAACTATGTACATGAATATGACATCTCAGATTTGTACATATAAATTTGTACATGCTATTTACTTACTTAGGTTACTAATACATTATGTATACAGTTAACCAACTGACCCTCCAGCTGAATGGCTATCTGTTCAATTGACTAGACAGAGAATAACATGCAGACCTTATACCAGACCATCACTTTGTGATGCCATTTGCTTTCTTAAAGATATCTTACCTTACTGAGATCTGTGTGATAACACAATATCCTTCTTTCCTATGAAGAATATGAAACCTGTTCTGATGTGTTCGAGGATGCACATCAGTACACTGTCCTTACATAAAGGAGAACGCTTAGACACAGTAAAATATAACCGGAGCTAGACTTCATGCAATTATCATGAATCAACTGTCTAGCTTCACTCTGCAGTGTGCTGTTTGTCATTGGGAATGGATATGTATCATGCACTATGGATGTATGGTTGTTGTCTGGATACTTTCACGATCAGAACCATCATCTTTAATTATGGATGGTTGATAATGTGCAACTCACATGTGCCATCTGTTTCATCAGAAGATTTAATGATGTCTGTGACAACATCCTATAACCTGGGCTGGAAAAAGCATCATAGTGTCTCTCTATGAGTCACGTACTCCTACAAAGATCTCTGTTTCTAGAGCTTTGTCATAGTTCAAATTGTGATAATTTTCTCCAGGCACAATGATACCATTTTTTCCCTTCTTTCTAATAATGCGTTATATGTATGTGGTGAGATGGCAAGAATATAAAAGGAAAGAAAGATTTGGATCTGTCTTCCAAATCCGAAAGCTGCCAGTTCAACTAAATCATTGTGTTGAGCAGAAGCATGTAGATTTAATTTGGCTAACCTAAAGTCTTGGCAGTAGTTTAACACTTGGTAATCATAGACATTGCCTCACAAACAATACATTCTGCGAGACCATGAGACTGAAGATAGTGAGGTCAGGACAGAATGTGTTGAATCCCCACTTCACCCATGTCTTGGAATATTATAGTAGTGTACTGCGGACTGTTGTCAGATCCAATTTGTTGAGGAACACCAATCATATGGAATACAGTGTTATTTTGTCAACAACTACTGCACAAGTGATATCTTTGATTTGTCTTTCAAAAGGGAATGTGATGAAATAGTCACCCACCAAAATATAATTGTATCTTTGGATGAAGAAAATATTTGTTTTGATCTTACACTATGGCTTAGAAGGAATGCCTAGTGGCACCAAAGGTCCTCTTGATTCTTAAGGTTGATGGAGTTGAGAGAGTCATATTTCAGACGATTTATTCAGTTGATTGATGTTCTAGTTGATGCTAGTTCAATAGATTGATTCATGTGCCAGTCTTTTGGGTTTTTTACTGTGCCTACAAGAGAGGCAATGGCCTAGTGGTATTATCAGTGGACTGTTAATCCAGAGATCCAGCTAATGTTCTGGGGACCTGGGTTCAAATCCCACCACAGCAGATGATGGAATTTGAATTCAATAAATATCTGGAATTAAGAATCTAATGATGACTGTGAATCCATTGTTGATTGTCCAGGAAAAACCCATCTGGTTCACTAATGTCCTTTAGAGAAGGAAACTGCCATCCTCACCTGGTCTGGCCTACATGTGACTCCAGACCCACAGCAATGTGGTTGACTCTTATCTGCCCTCTGGCCAATTAGGGATAGGCAATAAATACTGTCAAGCCAGTGATGCCCTCATCCTGTGAATGAATAAAGGGGAAAAAAAAGCATGTATTTTATCAAGAATATCCTGATGTAGAGCCTGTGGAATAATTAATTATTTGCCTTTGAAAATAAATTACATTCCTAAAGAGTCCTAATGTATCACTAAATATAGAAAGAACATGGTTGCTCAGGGGTCTATTGACTGTGTTTGGGCCACCTGAGGATGATCCTGTTGAGCAGGAGCAGATGAATATTATTGAACATGGGCTGCTGTGTTTAGCTATGAATGAAATGAATAAGATAGATGTGGAGACTATCCTCTGAATCAAATTCATTAATATCAACTTGTAATCGGAATGAACAAATAAATACTTGCAGAATAGATATATATTGGAACCATCGTACGCAGAAAATGAAAGTGAGAGCTTCTCTTTCTTTGTTGGAGTAGTTTTCTGAGATATCGTAAGGATTCCAGGGCCAAAACCAATAGATCTGTTATCCTGCAATAGACATCCTCCAAATGCCCTCCAAGGCATTTCTAGAATACATCTACTTCCAATGTGACAAGCTTGATGGAGTCATAATATTGCAGAACACACTTGCTGGGTGATCAAGTATTTTTGAGATTTGCCATGGTGTATGTTTTGAGCATTATCTTTCAGATGTGATTCTTTATTCATTAACGGGATGAGGGTGTCACTGGCTAGTCAATATTTATTGCCCATCCCTAATTGCCTAGAGGGCAGTTAAGAGTCAAAAACATTGCTGTGGATCTGGAGTCACATGTAGGTCTGAACAGGTGAGGATGGCAGCTTCCTTCCCTAAAGGACATTAGTGAACCAGATGGGTTTTTCTGGACAATGGATAATGGATTCACAGTCATCATTAGATTCTTAATTCCACCATCTGCCATGGCAGGATTCGAACCTGGGTCCCCAGAACATTATCTGGATCTCTGGATTAACAGTCCAGTGATAATATCACGAGGCCATTGTCTCCCCAATAGGTGATGCTGCATCTCCATTAAAATTGCACGGGGAATGAAATTTATCTGGGTAATGGTTAATCGGGTCATGGATAGACTCAGTGTTACTGTCTGTAAATGTTTGATTTGGAAATGACATGTTTATTATCTCATGGAAATTAGTAGTTCCTAGATACGTGCAAGTATGTAGACCAATGATGGATGGTCCTGCTGGACCAGTGCAGTAAAAAGTTTCAAGTGTCTATTGCAAGCAGCCATGATGATATTAAAGATGAATAATGCTATTGCATGGGATGTCAGAACTGTTAGAAGTAACTAACTTATCAAGTGTGGCATTGCAACATACTTTGGAGCGTTCCTGGATACATCTCATGTAAGATAACAAGGTGTAGAGCTGGATGAACACAGCAGGCCAAGCAGCATCAGAGGAGCAGGAAAGCATGACGTTTTGGGCCTAGGCCCTTCTTCAGAAATGGGGGAGGGGAAGGGTGTTCTGAAATAAATAGGGAGAGGGGGGAGGTGGATAGAAGATAGATAGGTGGAGAGGAGACAGACCGGTCAAAGAGGCGGGGATGGAGCCAGTAAAGGTGAGTGTAGGTGGAGAGGTAGGGAGGAGATAGGTCAGTCCGGGGGGATGGACAGGTCAAGGGGGCGGGATGAGGTTAGTAGGTAGGAGTTGGGGGTGGGGCTTCAGGTGGGAGGAGGGAATAGGTGAGAGAAAGGACAGGCTAGGGAGGCGGGGACGAGCTGGGCTGGTTTTGGGATGCGGTAGGGGGAGGGGAGATTTTGAAGCTTGTGAAATCCACATTGATAACATTGGGCTGCAGGGTTCCCAAGCGGAATATGAGTTGCTGTTCCTGCAACTTTCGGGTAGCATCGTTGTGACACTGCAGGAGGCCCAGGATGGTCATGTCATCTGAGGAATGGGAGGGGGAGTTGAAATGATTCGCATCATGGGAGCTGCAATTGTTTAGTGCAAACTGAGCGTAGGTGTTCTGCAAAGCGGTCCCCAAGCTTCCGCTTGGTTTCCCCAATGTAGAGGAGGCCACAACGGGAATAGCAGATGCCGTATACCACATTAGCAGATGTGCAGATGAACATCTGCCTGATGTGGAAAGTCTTCTTAGGGCCTGGGATGGGGGTGAGGGGGGAGGCGTAGGGGCAGGTGTAGCACTTCCTGCGGTTGCAGGGAAAAGTACCGGGTGTGGTGGGGCTGCAGGGGTGTGTGGAATGGACAAGGGAGTCGCGGAGGGAGTGGTCCCTCCGGAAGGCAGACAAGGGTGGGGAGGGAAAAATATCTTTGTTGTTGGGGTCGGATTGCAGATGGCGGAAGTGTCGGAGGACGATGCTTGGATCCGGAAGTTGGTGGGGTGGTACGTGAGGATGAGGGGGATTCTGTTTTGGTTGTTATTGCAGGGAGGGAGTGTGAGGGATGAGTTGCGGGAAATGCGGGAGACACGGTCAAGGGCGTTCTCGACAACTGAGGTGGGTAGATTGCGGTCCTTGAAAAACGAGGACATCTGAGATGTACGGGAGTGGAATGCCTCATCCTAGGAGCAGATGCGGCGGAGGCGAAGGAATTGGGAATAGGGGATGGCATTTTTGCAGGAAGGTGTGTGGGAGGAGGCGTATTCTAGGTAGCTGTGGGAGTCGGTGGGCTAGAAATGGATATCGGTTTCGAGGTGATTGCCAGAGATGGAGACAGAGAGGTCCAGGAAAGAGAGAGAGGTATTGGAGAAGGTCCGGGTGAACATAAGGTTGTGGTGGAAGGTGTTGGTGAAGTGGATGAACTGAATGGTGCCTGTTGACTATTCATTTTGAAGTGTACCTCCTGAATAGAAGTACTGTTGGCAGCACTGTGTGGTGTGTCAAATTAATCATGTATGTTATCTCACTAGAGTCTGCAAGCTGTAACATTGCAGTTCTTTTTATACTTTGTTGACATGCATGTGGGCTATAGATGGAAGTTTCGTATCTTCTTTGACATTGTTCCTAAGTGTTGGCTTTTCTTCGCAGGTTTCTATAGATCATTCTGATGCACATTGGGTTTCTCTGAGCACTTGGACTTCTTGCACATTTTAGCCCAAAGCCCCCTCGCAGAATATAGCTTGCAACATGCTGATTGCAATTTTGGTGGATGAGACGATCCATACCTCAAACAAGATTTCGGTAATTTACCGACTTTCTTACTGATTGCAATCATTGTTCCAGCATCAAGAACCTGTACATGCTGCTGTCTTGCTGTAATGCTTTGAAATTACATCCTTCAAATCGTAGTGTGTCAACAATTAAATCTTCATGTTTGTCCGAAAGCATCTTTCTGAGAAATTTAATAAGTGTGGAGGAAATGATTAGTTTTATAAGCCTTTTAGCTTGGTTAGCTTTGATGAAATCACATTTTCTACCTTTGCATCAACATCTACCAACACATTGATCGATAGTTTCACCTCACTGTTAGTGGTTAGACACGAATTCAAGCCTGCATATCCTGAAGTTGACTGGATCTTAAGCTGCTATTGTAAAAATTGGAAAAAATTGTCAAGATCTTTGTGAAAGCTATTAGAAATACTAGATTATTCTTCATAATCCTTTGTTTTGAAGGTGACGAGGAGTATGACCACGTGCATTTTTAAAACATCAGTTATCTATACCTGTTCATCTATGAAGTGAAGATTCATTCTTTCTTTGAATATTGAAATTTGGACAGATTGTCACTGGTGCATCACGCTATGTTCAGGTAATTGCTTGCCACCTATACTGAGATGATTTATGCTCCTTTAAATTGCCAATAAACAAAGGAACTGCTTCACAGTGTAATCCTTTTCTTAAAAATTTCTCTGTTCATTTCTCTCCTTGTTTCTGCTTTAGAGATTATTGCTTTATTTCTTTTCTAAAAAAAACTTGAGTAGTGCTTATATGTGGAATTTGTGTCAAAAACATGTAAGAACAATGTTGCACATGTTTCCTTTGGATTCCCATCACTCTTGAAGAGAGGATAATAGCAGTGTCAACCCTCAATTGTGCACAAGTAAGAGCTTAAAAATGCATAGATTTTTAAAAAAATTCTCGGAGCACTTTGCCAACTTAGAGCTCACCTGGGCTTTTTGTAATTTTTTTTTTACGTAGAGCACACCATGCCACCCACCCCATTATTTCTTGAGAAAGATTGAGAATATTCTACTGCATGCACCTTCTAGAATCAGAAGCCAAAGCATCGGCTGATCAGTTGTGTGCAGAACCTCTGAACAGCTATGCAGCTGCATACTCTTTGTGTGGTGGCATCCATTTCATTTCTATTGTCATTTACGATTTTGTTGAGGATACAGCATCACATTTAGCGCCTGGTGGAGTGAGTTGCAGGTTCAGCCTTTCAAACACCTAAACGTTCAAGTTCCTTTCTGCCCTGCCCTTCCCATCAACCCTATCAGCTTTGATATTCTCTACGTTCCACCCAACACTTCGATATAACTCCACATCTCCCCACTTTATCACCTAAGCCCAGGCATGTAACAAAGCCATGTCAAACCAAATCATGAACCTTCCCCTTATCAAAGTGGTGATTGTTGATGATACCCATCCTGAAGTATCCCTTGCCCTCCCATACTCTACCTTCTCTTATCACTTATGTTCTGCATGCTTCGGACACTTTGACTAGTTTGTGTGCAAACTCATTTTATTTGGGTATGATCTTGTGAGATGAACAAAAGTGTCAGAGTCGACTTGCAATCAATGCAATGTTATTTATAAAATACCCTAAAGATATAAGAGGGACCATATGGCTCAATATTATTGAAAAGGTGTTTTTTTTGTGATGGAACTCCTAATTCTTATATGAATTACTCTACCAATTGCAACATTAAGTCTTTGTTGCAACAATTATTAGTTACCAGATAAGGACCAGGTATGATGCAGGCAGTTAAACTTAACCAGGCTGCATAGTCAGCTCTGATGAACTAGCTGAAGATTGGTCTTGCAGGTGGTCACCTCTCACTCTCTTACCAGGTGGTTAGATCTCAGCTGCTGGACTAGGGAATAGCCACTCTGCTGAAGTATCCAGAATGTACTCTGGCCCTCAGCTAATTAATCTTCCAGGTCAAGACTATGGCATCTAACGGGATCCCCTTTATGTCAAGAGCATGTACCTCCCCTCTATACATGATCATGGCAGAAATCCAGGGCATCAGTGAGATTACTCCAATACAAAAACCGGTCGTGTTTCTGTGGCCGGTAAGGGCTTCCTTTGACTTTGCGGATACCTTTTGCTTGACCTGTCCTGAAATTCCCACCAGGCTTGGCTGCTCAATGGTCATCCATTCTGGTTTTGGGCTGAGTCATTCAGGCCCCAGACTGCCTGGCTACATTTATACGTTGAGTTGTCCCCTATATTTCATTATTATCCCTCTTCATCCCAGCATGCTGCTTTAAAACCCATGGATTGTGTCCCATTCTTCACACTGTAGATGCCTGGGCTCTGTGACACTGGGCATCCAAGTGGCTGATTGGCAGACTGCTTTTGGATGATGCCCTCACCTTGTTTTGTTGGTAACCCCTGATTCAATGTTATCTTCCATGATTTGACATGGCCATTTGGTTGAAATACATGCCATTTTCAACGCAGGCTCCAGGCATATATGTGACAATAACGTAGCACAGTGCATTACAGCAACATGTCCAACCCTTAAATGATCACTGCCAAGACAAAACACCTGACTTTGTGTCTGTACTAAAAGGCAGGCAAGGCATAGGAACTGTGAGCATATATGTTCTAATAAAGTGGCAAAGTACTATGAGCATCCAAGTAGGCACAAATGAGTAAGCACTAAAACAGCAAGAGAGGAGCCATGAGGCGTATTCTGTCCAATCCATGAGATAGATGCCTGTCGCTGTGCACAAAGTGGCATGACAGCTGTGTTAAAATGAAAGGTGCTAGAATGCTCCAGAGAGCAGTATTGAAGTGGGGACTGCATTCTAGGTGAGGCAGAGTTGTTTGTGATGATATGGTGAGGCTGGTGAGTGTCTGATGCCAACCTACTTGGAGAGGGGATGCATGTGGGTGCTGCAGCTGTTCAGGATAGAGGCCCAGAGGAGCAAACAGTGAGATGAAACCATCAGGTACCCACCTTGACTTCCATGTCAGGAATTGTTGCTGTCTATTTTCCTGCTGGTGTGTGAGAGAAAAGAAAGCTGCATATAAATCAGTTTTAGTTCAATTTAACAAATTGTTTCTGAAAACAATTTTCACGTAATCCTGTTAACCTCTGGACGAGAAAAAGCAAACTGTACCGAATGATAACTCCCAAGTTAGAGAGATTTATCTAAAACCAAATAACACATATGGATGCAGCTGAATCTGTATGGAGTTGTTAATACCATTCTGTCGAATGTTTTATGAAATGTATGTATTCAGTAGCGGTGGGGGAGCGGGATTGGCAAGTTTATTCTGTAGTCTATTTTTGTTAGGAATGTAATTACTGTAGCTTTCAGTGTGTTAAATCAATGTGTCCCATATCAATTGCTTTCAAGGATAATAAGTAGTTTTTAGCAATTCTGATTGTTCAGAAAAAAAACACAAAATACTGACATAGCAGTGCTAATTATTGGCTGAATTGTTCTGATTGATAGGTGCCATGTTTCATTTACAGAAATATGAGTTCACACCAGCAATTTTGTGGCATTCATTTCTCAGTATGAAAATAGGACAGAATAATTTATTTGAGTAATTATTTCAAAGTGATAATTTATCATGGATCCAAAGTTAAGGTGAATGAATCAGAGATTGAACTAAGCCCAAGTTTTCTCAAAATTCAGATTATCAAACAAGTTGTAACATTTTTAAAATCAGAAAGTTAAATTCACTAAAATCTGAAAACTGAAACGGAATGGATCCATGTTTTCTGATCTTCAAGTAGTAGGAGACCAGACAACTCTAAAAGCTGGATTTACATTTCTTGTAGAATTAAAATCACTTCTGACTCTGGTTTAACTATAAAACTGGGCATCCAATAATTCATACTGGGTCTCCAATCAGTCACATTGACCTTTGCCTCTGTCCATGGATACCCAACCAATACATCCACCCACTGGAATATGGCAGTTTTCAGTGTGAAATGGAGGCATGGTTTCTGCAATAACTCTATGTGCTATGTTGGACTGGATTAAAAGTGTGAAGTAATTCATTTTGGAAGGTCGAATCTGAATGCAGAATACAGGGTTAATGGCAGGATTCTTGGAAGTATGGAGGAACAGAGGGATCTTGGGGTCCACGTCTATAGATCCTTCAAAGTTGCCACCCAAGTTGATAGGGTTGTTAAGAAGGCGTATGGTGTGTTGGCTTTCATTGGCAGGGTAATTGAGTTTAAGAGCCATGAGGTTATGCTGCAGCTCTATAAAACGCTGGTTAGAACACACTAGGAATATTGTGTTCAGTTCTAGTTGCCTTATTATAGGAAGCTTTAGGGAGGGTGCAGAGGAGATTTACCAGGGTGCTGCCTTGAATGGAGGGCAGGCCTTATGAGGAAAGGTTGAGGGGGTTAGGGCTTTTCTCATTGGAGCGAAGAAGGATGAGAGGTGACTTGATAGAGGTGTACAAGATGATGAGCGGCATAGATAGAGTGGATTGCCAGAGACTTTTTCCCAGGGCAGAATTGACTATTACAAGGAAGCATAATTTTAAGGTGATTGGAGGAAGGCAGAGGGCAGATGTCAGAGGTAGGTTCTTTACACGGACAGTGGTGGGCGTGTGGAATGTGCTGCCAGCAGTGGTAGTGGAGTCAGATACATTAGGGACATTTAAGCGACTCTTGGATAGGCACATGGATGATAATAAAATGTAGGGTATGCAGGGTAGCTTGATCTTAGAGTAGGATAATAGGTTGGCACAACATTGTGGGCCGAAGGGCCTGTACTGTGCTGTACTGTTCTATGTTCTATGTTCTATCTATGTGTTATGTTGGACTTCATCCCCTTAAATGGATCCTGCATCAATGGTCCAGCTTGCAAAAACATCCTGGAAAGGTAAATGAGATAACAGGGTGTAGAGCTGGATGAACACAGCAGGTCAAGCAGCATCAGAGGAGCAGGAAAGCTGATGTTTCGGGTCTGGACCCATCTTCAGAAATGGGGGAGGAGAAGGGGATTCTGAAATAAATAGGCGGGGGGGAGGTGGATGGAAAGTGGCTAAAGGAGCAGATAGGTGGAGAAGATGAGATTACAAGAGGGTTGCAGTGGGAGAGAGATCCACTGAGGTCTTTCCAGAGGGAGGAGGGTAACTTCTTCAAGGTGGGCATCCTTGGAAGAGGCTTCGCTGTGGGGTTTTAACTCATTCAGAGATAGTAGGAACTACCAATGCTGGAGAACCACTGCAACCCTCTTGTAATCTCTTCCTCTCCACCTATCTGCTCCTTTCAGAATCCCGTTCCCCTCCCCCATTTCTGAAGAAGGGTCCAGTCCCGAAACGTCAGAATGCCTGCTCCTCTGATGCTGCTTGGCCTGCTGTGTTCATCCAGCTCTATACCTTGTTATCTCAGATCCTCCAGCATCTGCAGTTCCCACTATCTCTGGAAAGGTAAGTTGACAATTTTGTTTCTGATCAATGTCAGAAATAGGAATTTTGAATCAGATTGAAATATTCCGGCAATCCAATGTTTCTTCTGTCGGATGAACTAAATATCTAAACCCAAAACATTTGTTTATCTTTACACTTTTTACATGCTGGTGGACTTGGTGTGCAATCTTGGGTTTATTTGCCTCGTTTAGAATTTCAGCATTTGCAAAGTTTATTTTCTTTAATCTCATAATTTAGAAAGGAAACAAGTGATCTTATTTTCTCCTTCAAAAGCAGAAGTGCCAACTGGCCTCTGCTGCTTTGTCCAAGTTTACATGAAATTGGGTGGAAAGGGAAAAGAGAGTAACAGAGAGAGATCAGAAGCCTAATGTCTAGCCTTGTAGATGTTAGAAACATGTGAGAGAGGTTCACAAATGTCCTTAGATAGTGAAGTCTGGCATTATTTAAGTTGGATCCAAAATGACTTCAATGATCACTTCCTCACGGATTTAAGGAAGCTTCAGAAAGCCAATATGAAATAAAGAATATTGCCTGAAATGAAATGACCATTTTCTCCAAACATGGTAGTGGAATTTCCACTTCCCTAGTGTGGTATGAACAATGGCAAGAAAACTAAGAAATTACAGACAGGGCAAAAGAACCTGATTTTGATGCTGAAATCTCCTTTTTTTCTTCCCCATATCCCCTCAGGCTGTAAATAGCAACGTCATAATCTTACCGTTGATTGGTGACTACCTTATTTCCTTTGTAAACCCTAATCTTATTTCTATGATACCTCTAATTCTTCCCTTCCCTGAGAAACTAGACAGCACAAATTCCTAGCATGTAGTTACAGCAGATGCCTGCTGGCTACAGCCTGCTGAATGCTTGTCCTGGTAATCACGTACCTGCTTCTTCACAGCAAAGTGCCTGCAAGCTCTATGGACTCCATCTTCCTTGAACTTTTGTCCACAGAAGTTGCATCAATTAATGACCAGCCTCACCACATCATGCCTCCTGTCAGGCGAATTCCGATAACAATTCAGACCTTTAGCACTTTACTTTGGAGCTTTGGGGCATCGACAACTTTCAGGCTTCTGCCAGGTTATCTTATTGGAGAAATGTAAGATCTTTAAGGGACTTGGTAGGTTGGGTATCTTGTGAAGGAGGCTATATCTGGAGAATTTAGGTTAACAATAATACAGAGATGATGAGAGTTTTGATTTTCCTCTCAGATGGTCATTCCTCTCAGTGGGGTGGAATTCTCTTCCCAAAAGAGAGTGAAAGCTGGGTGTTTAAATCTATTCAAAACTAAATTAGATTTTTGATAGACCATAAATTTGAGGATTATTTGCAGGAGACAGGATAGATAATCTGAGGCCAGAGTCAGACCTCTTATGATCTTATTGAATGGTAAAACAACTTGAAAAGCTAAATAGCTTACTCCTGCTCCTAAGACTTATGTTCCTATGTTTTCTAACCAGTTGAAAGCCTTAAGAGTAAAGGTCACTGTTGTAATGTAATCTGGTCAAACTCCAACATGAACATTTTTACCCCTTCCATTTTATCTCACATGGTTTGTTTCTACAAAGTTATTTATTCCCAATGCATAGATAAAACCTACAAAACTTTCAAATGTATGTATCAATCTATATTATACATTGTTCATTCTTGGAATAACATTTTTGAGGTCTTACGATTTTGGGAACTGTCATTTTCCAGTATAGCAGTTGATGATCTCTCTCCATATTTATTGTTACGCACTGCATTCTATATACCAATGAAAATCAGCAACATTTGCACTTTTTGTCTTTCTGTAACATATCAGTGTTATATCACCTTGGAGAAATTCAATGCTGAAGTTCACTATTCTTTTCAGCTAAACCGCGATGGACTTCATATTTTGTTGGATTTCACATATGCTCAAAACTATTTTAATAGTTGATGTTACTTTTAGTTTTAGCAAGTTGTTTTGCCATTGTTCTGATCTACAAATTGAAGTTTACGCAAGCTTAACCTCAAACAGTATTAACATGATACACATGGATGCACAGTGATCATACAGTAAAAATATTGTGCTTGCAAGAATACGAGGAAAAATAGAAGTTTAGTGAATATAACTGAGGTGCTTGTAAGTTTTTATTTAAGCTATTGCACATATTTAGTTCAATTTACTTGCACAGTTTAGGTATACTCTGAATCATGACTATTCCAGTGGTCTCCTAACGAATTAGATTTTGTTCTTGTTAACACCTCATCCTTTAACAAAGATTTTAAATTCTCTTTAGTACTACTCAGCAATATTACTCCTGGATTAAAACATGGTACTAGTGAAATTAAGGAGCCAATTACAGTATTTTCTTGATTGAAATAAAGAGGAATTTTACTACTTACTAATTCCAAAAAAACACAGCATCAAACATAAACACGAGCACATATAATTTATCCATTCTTAGAGTCCTTGATTTGTGCGAGCTGAATGTGAGACCTTTTTATTTGATATTTCCTTTCCTTAAAAGTAGCAGAGTTTGTAAAACCTTTGAGTTATCAGTGAATGGATGCATCTCTGATTTGCTTTATCTCTGAGGCTAGCTTTTGAGAAACAGAGAAGAACGAAGAAAGAAAGAGAGTTAGTCTTTAAGTTCTTGTTGTTAGAAATCTGATTTCCTTTTCTTCTCTCTGTTGCCCTGCCAAGAATCGACTGAAATGTGGTTCACTCGTGTATTTTTGAATCTGACTCCATTAACATCCACGTTGGATATTTGCATGAAATCCTTTTCTGACCGATATATGCAATGTTTTGTACAAATGTAAATTAAAGAAAAGGAAAGGTGTATTTTCTGGCACCCAACTTGGCTAATGTATTATTATGTTTTAGATAAAATGTTAATTTCAGTTCAGGTAATTTTATTTATTCCACATTGGTTTCCTGAACTTGTCTTAATTTGTGCTTAGATTATTGTTGCAGTCTTTTTAAGACCATGTTTTTTAACATTTTGAAACCATTTTAGTCCATGAAGAACTCAGCTATTAAAATCAGATGATGAAGTTTGAACATTAATAATCCATAATTTACCATCATTGTGACATCTTCCCACCTTTACAAGCAGATGCAAAATGTTTCTATGTCTTGGTTATGATGAGCATTCTGTTACAAGGTCAATATGAACTAATAACAGAAACATTAGGACAATATAAACATTCGATCACATGCAAGACTTATTCTCTGGGTTATATTGCTTCTCCGAGTTTTTACCCCTCACTCTTTACTACTATAATCCATGAACTGTATTCAGGCATTTTTAAAAGCTTGATTTCTAGGATGTTAGTTGGTAGCAGTCAGAGTTTTGTCTCCGAAAGGTATATAGATTTGGATTTTGCACTTCATTCCCATTGGACTGGTTGATGTTTAAGACTTGATTTTTTTTTCCTTTGAGCTCCTGGTGGGTAATTCTGTTTTTACCCCACTGCTATGTCCCTGGTGGTTTCCACCAGTGGTGTCTTTTGTCGACTGAGTTCCCTTCACTTTTCCTTTTGTATTGTGAATGGGTTTTCCCTGAGCCTGTTCGCCTTGCGTTTGAACCTTACTGCTATTAGGTGGATGCTCAGTTTCTGTGATATTCCCCCGCAGCTCTTCCTCTAAGTAAGGCTTCACCTTCATTTTCTCCAGTCCTGCCTGAGAACTTTACTGGTCCTCCTTTACATTTCCTATGACGGTATCTGTCCCGTCACCTTTTGTCACTTTCCCTGGCTTTTGTTGGTTAGCTCAGTTGGCTGGACAGTTGGTTTGCAATGGAGAGTGATACCCACAGCCTGGGTTCAATTTCTGTACTGGCTGAGGTTACTATGAATGTTCTAATGAGAAAGCAGCCCTATGGTCCTCTGGGACTATGGTGACGACTTATTTTATGACTATTGGTCTAACTCCTTTGCAGTTTATTCTGACTGGTTAGATTTCAACCCTTTTTAATTCAGCAACCAGTTCTATGCTATCACAAACACCATGGGTTTTACTGCACCCTGTTGGACTTCCAAACCATTCATAGTTTATTGGCTAATTCCTACTTATTTAATTGAGGTGACTCTTCCTGAGCAACTCACGCTTCACTGGTTTTATTACCCCTTGAGTAAGACTTCTGAAACGCTTTTAATTCCTGGTCTTTCTGCCCTATACTGCTAGATTTCTCTACCCTTTCCAGTATTGCTGAACAGTCATTTTCTATTCGAGGAGTATATATTGCTGCCATAAAAATTATTCCCCAATAAAACATCCATCACTGACATTAGCAAGTTTATGAGTGTACCAATTATTACAAAGCCCATAATAAGTTGACTTTCTAAACCAACTTTGACCAGTAACCTCTCTGTATTCTTCTCCATGAGTTCTTTTATTAGCATGTTGGAATTTAACCTTCTTTCAAGTAGAAAATCTTTTATGTCCTCCATTAACAAGATCCATAAGCCCCTAATGTTTTGGAGAATGCTGATTTCCCTTTCTGGCTGTTTAATATAGTCAGTGGTCATCATTCCTTTTGTTACAAATTCCTGCCAGCTAACCTGGTCAACAATCATGCTTAAATTACTTCATGAAGATTTTCTTTTAAAGGTCTGTACCCATTGGTCAAAAACCAGCTGTTAAAACCATTCAAGTTCCAGGTTTGTCTGGTTAGGCTATTCCAAGAGGGTATGGAATTTTTGCCTGTTTACTATTAATACTGGAATGCACTTAAAATTGCCACTTTAATGCCTTATAGTTGGTAGTACACCTCTTAGGTTACAGGGAATAAACCTTCTGATCTTTTCCTTTTGGCCTGCTTTGAAAAAGCAGCGTCCAGATACTATTGTTGTACTGGCCTCTTTAACTAGAGCACTGCTTACAAGGAGATGATCTGCATCATCTTCATCAAGCTGAGGGATTAAATAACTTGAAAACTTCAACCATTAATACTGAGTTAGATGTTGTTCATGCATCAGAACTGCCTCTGTTGGGATTCTTCCGTTTCAACTTGAGCTGTCTAAATTTAAATTCCCTTTTACATTCCAGAAAATCTCTCTCTCCTTTCTCTTCTCATTCCTGGGATTCTCTTCCCTCTTGTTTCTGTAGGAATTCTAGTTCTAAACTTAACTGTTACAATTTTAAATGATCTGATACATGATCCTTAATTTTGAACTCAAGGCATTTCTTCAAGCTCTTTTGCAATTTCTATTGTTGTGCCTTTCAGGTGGAATTACATCTCTCAGTGCCTTTCTGTCCCTTTTAATTCTTCCAAGAACAATGCTTTTAGCTTTTTGACAGTTTTTGCTCCTTGGAAGTATTAACATCAAGCATGGACCATGTCAGCACTGTTAATATTAGAGAGTCAAGAAACTTTTTGAAGCATTTTTTCAAAATTAGCTTTTGAAGAAACAATTTGTCTTTCTCCATTCCAATTCTGTCATTCATCTGTTGGAATTTGTCAACCATGTCCCAGATTTTTTATTACTATTATTACTATTTTATTACCACTGGGAGGAAAGGGTGATCTTATTGTCTCTTCTTAAACCCTTTGGTTGGCTACAGCAAATAATTTAAATTTTTTTAAACATGCAGGTATGTCAAACTTTGATTAAAACATCATTCTATTCAACATTAAGAAGCCAATTTTAATACTTTCTTGAGTGAAAGCAATATGAATGTTAGAATTTAGGGCAGTGATGGACTAATGGTATTATTGCTGAACTATTAATCTAAAGATCCAGGCAATGTTCTGGGATCCAAGTTCAAATCCCATAATGGCAGATGGTCGAATTTGAATTGAATTTAAAACAAAATTAAGAGTCTAATGATTACCATGAAACTATTGCCGATTGTCAGGAAAAAAAATACCCACATGGGTCACTGATGTCCTTTAGGGAAGGAAACAGCCATCCTTGCCTGGTCTGGACTATATGTGACTCCAGACCCACAGCAATGTGCTTGACTCTTAAATGCCCTCTGGGCAATTAAGAATGGGCAATAAATGCTGGCTTATCCAGTGATGCCCTCATCCTGTGAATGAATAAAAAAGAAACTCATCCAACAGTATTAATCGAAACATGCATACACACTAGGTTAGACAGCCAGAGGTATAAAGTTTAAAAAGGGGAGATTGATAAGTGGGGGAGGAAGGAAGATAAAAACACACACGGTTTTAAGGTTCTTAGGGTCCTGGATTTGTGGGAGTTGAATCTGAGACCAAATCATTTAGTTGGTGTTTTGCATCTTCAGCAGAGTAAACTTTGTTGAATTCTTGCCTTCTCAGAGTGCAGCTGTTTCTGAGTTGCTTAGTCACTATTGCTGTCTTTAAGTGGCAGAGATCAACAGGAAGAGAGGGGGGTCAGTCTTCCAGACTCAGCTATTACAAATCCAATTTCTTTTCATCTCTCTCTGGGCTGCTGTGCAAAACAACTACTGAAGTAGAGTTTGTTTGTGCATTCATGAGTCTGTCTCCATTGTCTTTCCAAGCTGGATATTTGCAAACAACATTTTCATGTCCCATTTATAACCTTCTCAAAGTGGTATAAAACAAAACTAAATAATGATGTCTGATCCTGTTCACTAGTTTCCATATCTTTAGATGAAATTGTCTTTAAATGAAGTGTCATTTATTCCACATTAGTTTCCTATTCTTGCCTCAATCTGTTGTCTGGTCTTTACTGCTGCAATTTTGGGTCTGTGTTTCCTCCATTTTAAGATGATTCTAGATTCTAAGGTCTTAGTATTAGAATCAAATGATGGAACTAGATATTTGGTCATCCATATTGTACTATTGTTGTGACGTTTAAGTTTCCAATTTTCATGAGAAGTATAATATTTCCAGATTTGTCAGGAGTTTAGGGGTTAAACACCAAGTTAATCATATAATCAAACTCAAAAATTAGCTGAAAGTATTGGTGCACATAGAAGATAAGTGACTAGATATGTAACCACAGCATACTGTTATTTACCTGTTGTCTATTCATACAAAAAAACTCATCAAGTTAATTTATGCAAAGGTGGTTACTTGGTGCAATTAAACACAAAATGTGTATGGTACAATTCAGGCTCATTTCTAACCCTCCTGTACTCACTTTCTTTACCTCTTACTACTTCTTTGCCTTTTATGGGGAATTCCAAATCAACGTACGCTTATGCATAATATCCTTGCTTTACAATCTGCCTTTTGATAGTATAAGCTGAAAATTAATAAGTAACCCCTTTCTGGCAATTATTATTTGTTGTCTCTAGAATGTTTTTTTTTTGAAAAGTTGTGTTGCTTCACTCAAATCTTGTTGTCAAGGATAAAGTATTAAGATAATTCATCTTGTAAAAGGTAGAATAAGCCAATATAGAAGTCATATAATTCCAGCCAACACAAATGTACAATATTTAAAAAAAATATATTGATCAATTATATATATGTTATAAATAATACATAGTGACAGGCCCATTGAAAATAGTTGTGAGGTGAGAAGGACTTGAAAATAGTAGCAATAGATATTGAAAGGGAGGCCTGAGTTTACACTACTAGCAGATATTCTCAGTAACAGAATTGAAAGGGACTCAGTAGTTTTCATTTGATTTCCTGAAGCTTCATGCCCAAAACTGGGTCCCAGTAGCAATTGTCTCCTTCACAACCATGATGCCACTGCTGGTGGGTTCACTCCTCCAATTATTGGGGTCTACATGCCTGTCCTCAGCATGACAATTCTTATCTACTTGCCTGTGAGGGTAGCACAATATAAATATGCCCTTTCTTGCCCATTGTAGCCTCAGCAGCTGTTACCTCTCTTGGAGACACTAATGAGGCTACGGAACTGCCAGTCCTCTGTTTGGGTTGGTAGGTTAGAGAACCAGCTTACCAAGTGGATGGTGATCCAGACTATGGCCAGTTCAAAGGTTTCCAGTGGTAAGATTGTCACACTGCTGCTACTATCCATTGTGACAGAGTTATACGTCAGGACATAATATAATGGTAAAAGTGCTGTCTGTATTTCCATTTCTATCGTTTCATAACACTGTGAGCTTAAACAATTGAGATGTTTTGTTGTAAATTGAGTTTGTTGGAAAAGTATTGTAGTCATTTATTGGGAAGTTATAGTAAAACATTTGGAGAATAATAATCTCATCAAGCAGAATCAGCATGGCTTTGTGAAAAGGAAGTCAGGTCAGACTAACCTATTAGAGCTTTTCCAGGAAGTCTCATCCAGAGTAGATGGAGGGGAACCAATAGAAATATTGTATTTGGACTTCCAGAAGGTGTTCTACAAGGTACATTACAAAAGATTAAGTCATGAGGTAAGTGTCGAAGGTAGTATCTTGACATGGAAAGAGAATTGGCTCATGGGCAGGAAACGGGAAGTGGGGATAAGAGTTTCTTTTTCAGGTTGCAACTTGTAACTACTGGAGTTTCACAGGGATCAGTGCTGGGACCACAACTGTTTGAAATATATACCAGTGACATGGAGAAAGGCAGTGAATATATTGTCGCCAAATTTTTAGACAACTCAAAAATAGGTGCAAAGGCAGGTTGTAAGAGGGATATAAGCAGTTTATAAAAATATATTGATAGGTTAAATAAGTGGGGAGAAGAGGTTGGCAAATAAAGTATAATGTGGGAAAATGTGATGTTGTTAATTTTGGAAGGGAGAACAAGAGAACAGAAAGCTGCAGAAATAACTCAACATTGTTAACAACAGTAAGTGTTTGGTGCCCATGCGTCTGGACTTAGGAATAGAAAATTAGGAGGATGTTCAGACTGTTTAGGCTCGTGCTCCTTCCTTTTGGATGTTCCACTGGGGAGAAATGTGCATATCCAAAATGAGAAATAAAAGAAATGGATTAGTGCAGTTACAATCATGTCTAACCCACCATTCACTAAGATCATGGCTGATCAAATAATGGCTTCAACAGCACTTTCTTTCGTACTCCCCATAGCCCTTGACTTCCTTATCAATCAAAAATCAGTCTAACTCAGTCTTGACTATATTTTGATGATCCAGCCTTCACTGTTTTTGTGAAACAGAATTCCCAAAACTAAAAAGCCTTTCAGCTTCTCATCCCTGTTTCACATGGGGTGCCAGTTATTGCTAAAATGTGGTTGTAGTTCTAGATTCCAACATTCTGCTCAACATCTATCCAGAAAAGCTCAGACTTTGATGTTTCAGTAAGATTATTTTTCATACTTCTAAACTCCAACTAAAATAAACCCAAACTATTCAATCTTTCCTCCTAACTCAAACTGCTCTTCCAAGGAATCACTTCAGTGAATATTCTGTGAACTGGAGACGAAATTATATATTAGTTGATTAAAATAATGGTTGTTATTGTAATCTACAATATAACCATTATATATTTTCATACTTTCCATTAGGAAAATCAAGATGTTATTCTTGTGGTATTAGCATTTAAATAATATCTAATCATTTGGAGAGATATCACATTTTATACATTGTGATATTAATTTCCTTTGCATGACTTGTAGCATAATTTTAGTGTTTGTAATGCAAAGCTAAATTAACCACATTAATTGCAACCCTTCAGATATTACAACATCTTTCCCTCCAGATAATTATATGTTGCCATGATCATGACCTTAAATCAAGCATCAGATGTGATGGATATGACGATGGTAATTTCAACATTGATGAAATGATAATACTGCCTGCTAGGGCTTCTTTTCTTTTCGTAGCTTTTCTAATCCAGTAAAACTGTAAACAGAATGGTTATTTAGTTAATGTAGAATTGCATTGACTTAATTTTAGAGGTATATATTTCCCTTGCATAAAGGTGCTTTCTGAGTTAGATTCCTATCCATGAGGGACATCGTATTGTCATAAAATTATCATATTTGTCACTTGATTGTAGTTTCTGTATCCTACTATTATCACGTACTCATTAGAATAAAAAATCTTTCAATGGTGTCATTTTTAGATCACCACATTGACCACTTTGGACAGGTCAGTGAAGGTCACGATGTTGCACAACACACCACATTCTATCTGACATGTTATATTGACCTGATATTCTCCTTACACAATCCTCACTCCGATGGTCATAAACAATGTCTCACCTACTGTGACACAACTGAACCATTCTGGTGTATGGAGCACATTGATTTGTCAGATAGTTTGGCTGTTATCTTTTCAGTGACCATATATATATGCTCTTTGTGCTTCCTTTTAGCCATAGCATGTGCAAAATGATTCTGCTTTTTACAATGAGAACTCTTGTGTCTCTACATTATACATACCTTCTTCTCTTGCATAATGGCTTCTGCAGTATTTGCTTTGTGCCCTTTGTGACTTGCTCTTTGTGCCTAGAGTACCTGTCAGCACAAAGCAAACCTTTGTCGGTTCTGCTGTGAATCTGTTCTAACTGTTGATGTAAAACCTCAGCACTTCTGCACAAATCAGTTGCCCACCTAAACAGCAGTTCATCTTCTTTCAGTAGGTATGCTTTCTTTTTTGGATCCTGTTTTTAATTAGCTCATCTTTTAATCGTGTAAATTCACAGGTTTTGGCAAGCTGACTTACTGATGTAATGTATTAATCAATGGACTCTTTCTCACTTTGTTTCCTGGTATTTGAAAACATAATTTTCATAAAAGACATTCACTTAGGGCTCAAAGTGTGTCTTCAAAGCTTTTAATATTTCTGCCATGTGTTTTATGCACTCTTCAGAGAGACTTTGAGTGGAATAAGAAAAGGCAGTGACGTAGTGGTAATATCACTGGACTAGTAATTCTGTCTAATGCTCTGGAGACATGGGAGTAAATGACACCACAGCAGATAGTGAAATTTTAATTCAATAAAAATCCAGAATTAAAAGATAGCCTAATGATGACAATGTCAATCCACTGTCAATTATTGTAAAAGTTTATCTGGTTTACTAATGTTCTTTAGGGAAGGGAACTCTGCCTGCTTGCTTGGTCTGGTCTACATAGGACTACAGGCCAACAGCGATGTGGTTGTTTCTCAAACACCGTCTGGGTAATTAGGACTCAGGAATAAATGCTGGCTCAGCCAGTGAGCCCACATCCCATGAATGAATTAAATAAAAACTGAAACAGTCTCTTCTCGGCAGTGATAAAATTGTCGTAACTTGTACTTGTTCTGGTTAAGCTTAATAAATCTGTATGTATTACATAACTGTCATTGTTCATGGGAAAATTCTCACGTTTGTCACATATCCTCAACCATTTGAATGGAAAATAGGAGAGGACAAGTTGTACAAAGTTTTTCTTGAGCTGTGTTTTCACTGATCTTTCTTCTTTTCTTTATCAGTGGCTGCTCAGTTCTTGCAGTGCTTTTTATTTCAGCTCTGGACTCTTGCCTCTGTGACTCTTGACACCATATCTTAAGTATTTGACAAGAGTAGTGTGTTCAACACAGTGACTGTATTGAACTGAAACTTAAGCTGTCTGGTTACGCTGTCTGTGTGTCTCATCGAGGTTAGATGATACAGAAAGGTAGGACAGAGATTTATACATGATTAAGTTTCAATCCGAATAGAAACCAACAAACATTGGCACAGATTAACCCTGCCCTTCTCTGGTTATCTTGCAGTTCAGAACGAACCAGTGATGAAGAAAGGAGTTGCGACAGCCACCAGCAGTGATCAAACCTGCAGAGGTACAATATCTAGAGCAACTGGGGCTATGTTGATGATGAACATTGGCCAGTTGCCATCTGTAATTGATAAAGGCAGTTGCGACGGCACTTTGGTCTGTACTGGGATGTCAGATCCTACATCAGGCAGCATCTTGAAGAGCGTCCATGGTTACAAAGACTAGGAGGCAATCCCATAATAGTTGCCTTGAAGATGACAGCTGGGCTCATCTTTTAAATAAGTAGGTTATTTCAGAAAGTCAACAGGATCCTCTGTTTACAGTCAACCTCTCAGCAATGAATCTGGGAGGTGACTGATGCACACTTTGCTAAAACACACTAATTTTTTTACCTCCCTTTGAATGCTGAGTCAAGCAGTCAGCTTGCTACCGTAGCAAGTTTAAACTCAGATTGCTATCAGAGCACACAGCTCTGAAAGATTCTCTTAATGTGCATATCTTCTGGGATGCCATCAGCCAAATACTCCAGATGTGTGTATAATATCCAGGGAGCTGCGACAACCCTGCAATTCTGCAACACTCACAAGCACCCAATTGTTTCTTGATCTAACCTTGTTTGTGCAAGGGTCTTCCCTTGTATCACCTCCACATTTAGGTCACTTTCAAAAGCCAGGTAAGCAGGAGCAATGATAATTGTGGAGGCTCTAGTCAGTTGTAAAATAATATGCCCCTGATTAGTCAAGCATCTAAATTCCTGCAAAAAGATTAAAATTGTTTGTTTTATTATAACCTGGGTAGATATTGGCATCTCATTACAGGACAGTGTATAGCCATGGTTGAGTGTGAGCTCTGTCTCATGGGAGTCATGTTTACAATCAGCTTTCTCCTTCAAATATATCAGAACCAGAAGCTTGCCTTTAAATAAGAGAATTATTACTGCTGTCTGGGAAATTTGGCACTGACCTTCTTAATCATGCACTTCTGTTGAAATATACCATGACTCTATGCCTAGGGACCTAATGACTATGAGTTCCATCAAATAGTTCCTGGATTTTGTGTACACTTACCATACAGAAGATTTGCAGCACTCTCTTATTCTGCTTTGCTCTTCTGTGGGGAAACTTGAATGTGTTTATCTTGATGAACAAAGCATCTGTAATTTACTTGTTATACCTGTGTACTATTGCTTGATTGATGTTGCAGGTGTCACCTTCAACAGCTTGGAAATCTGCCTTAGGAGGTAACTATTGACAAATACTTCACATAGTACACAAGAACTCCTTATTGTTTTGTAATTTGTTTATAGAGGATTCATAGACCTACTCTGTAATGAAATTGTAACCATAAATATAACTTGCAATGTTTTAAAACTCTGTCAAATGCAGTATTTAGGGATTTTTCAATTTTCTTTAACTTCTGGAGCATGGGCAATTATAAAAATGTGAACATCAATTAGTTTTTATTTCATTTTACTTCTCCATCTATCACCAGTTTAGAGTGATTCATGATATGAAAATACAACAGTAAATGTAAATTTACACATAATCATTTCAATTAATTGGCAAAGTTCATGTTTTGAAATTTCACAAAAAGCACACAATGAACAGGGTAAGTATCAATCACCAGAATTTGGATATTTTCTTTTATCTCAAATCAGTCTCAGTACATTAAAACCTGCTCTCAATTTAATTCTTCTTAAGCCTATTCTCTGAATAACAGTGACACTGTCAAAAGTTCTTACCTCTGAAGATGGTATTAAGTGTCAACCAAATTTTTTTATATTCATTTTTTGGATGTGGGCACCGCTGGCTGGCCAGCATTTATTACCCAACCTTAATTGCCCTTGAGAAGGTAGTGGTGATCTGCCTTCTTGAACTGCTGCAGTCCACCTGCTGTGTGTTGACCCACAATCCCATTAGGGAGGGAATTCCAGAATTTTGACCCAGTGGTAGTGAAGGAACAGTGATATATTTCCAAGTCAGGATGGTGAGTGGCTTGGGGGGTAACTTGCAGAAGATGGTGATCCCATGTCTGCCACCCTTGTCCTTCTAGATGGAAGTGGTCGGCAGTTGGAAGGTGTTGTCTGAGGACCTATAGTGAATTTCTTCAGTACTTCTTGTAGACAGTATATACACTGCTGCTGCTGAGCGTTGGTAGTGGAGGGAATGGATGCTTGTGGATGTGGTGCCAATCAAACGGACTGCTTTATCTTGAATGGTGTCAAGCTTCTTGAGTGTTGTTGGAGCTGAACCCATCCAGGCAAGCGGGGAGTATTCCATCACACTCTTGACTTGCGCCTTGTAGATGGTAGACAGGCTTTAGGGAGTTAGGAGGTGAGTTACTCACTGCAGTATTCCTAGCCTCTGACCTGTTCTTGTAGACACCGCGTTTATGTGGTGAGTCCAGCTGAGTTCCTGATCGATGATAACTCCCTGGAATGATGAAGGATTCAGTGATTGTCACATCATTGAGTGTCAAGGGGCAGTGGTTAGATTGTCTCTTATTGGTGATGGTCATAGCCTGGTGTTTGTGTGGCACGAATGTTACTTGCTACTTGTCAGCCCAAGCCTGGATATTCTCCAGATCTTGTTGCATTTGAACATGGACTACTTCAGTGTCTGAGGCGTTGTGAATGGTGCTGAACATTATTCAATCATTGGCAAACATCCCCATTCCTGACCTTATGATGGAGGAAAGCTCATTGATGAAGCTCCTGGAGATGGCTGGGCCTGGGACACCAGCTTGAGGAACTCCTGCACCCAGAGATACCCTGGCGCTGAGAGAGACTGACCTCCAACAACCACAGCCATCTTTCTATATGCCAATTTTGACTCCAAAGACTGGAGAGTTTGCCCCAATACCCATTGATTCCAGTTATGCCAGGGGTCCTCGATGCCACACTCAGTCAAATGCAGCCTTGTTGTCAAGGGCTGTCACTCTCACTTCACCTCTGGAATTCAGCTCTTTTGTCTATGTTTGAAGCAAGGCTGTAGTGAGATCAGGAGCTGAGTAGCCCTGGCAGAATCCAAACTGAGTGTTACTGAGCAGGTTATTGCTGAGTAGGTGCCGCTTGATAGCACTGTTGATGACACCTTCCACCACTTTACTGATGATCAAGAGGAGACTGATGGGGCAGTAATTGGCCAGGTTGGATTTGTCCTGCTGTTTATGTACAGGACATACCTGATCCATTGGGTGTGGGATCGGTTAGCTCTGTCTATCACTTGCTGTTATGTTGATTGCCATGCAAATATTTCTATTCAATAGCTTCACCAGTTTGACACCTCATTTTGAGGTATGCCTGTTGCTGCTCCTGGCACGATCTCTTGCATTGTCCATTGAAACAAGATTGATCCCTGGCTTGATGGTAATGATTGAGTAGGGGATATGTAGGGTCATGCGGTTGCAAATTGTGCTGGAATACGATTGAGCTGTTTTTGATGGTCTGCAGAGCCTCATGGATGCCCAGTCTTGAGTTGCTAGATCTGCTTGAAATCTGACCTATTTAGCACACAACACAACAGAGGGCATTCTCAATGTGGAGGTGGGACTTTGCGTCCACAAGGACTATAGTGGTTATTCTTACCAATATTGTCATGAGTAGGTACATCTGCAGCAGGCAGATTGGTAAGGTATGAGGTCAGGTATGTTTTTCCCTCTTGTTGGTTCCCTCACCACCTGTTGCAGACCCAGTCTAACAGATAAGTCCTTTCGGGCTCGTTTAGTCGAACTGCTGCCATGCCATATTTTGTGGTGGACATTGAAATCCCCTGTCGCAGATATCTGCAGTGCTTCCTGCAAGTGCTGTTCAACACAGAGGAGTATTGATTCATTAGCCAAGGGAGGACAGCACATGGCAATCAACAGGAGGTTTCCTTGCCTATGTTTAAACTGAAGCCGTGAGACTTCATGGGGCCTAGAGTCACTGCATGGGTGAAATGTAGCCTTAAAGTCCAGTCGGGCTGTTATCTGAAAGAGACCAATCCCAAACAACCAGGGACTTATTACAGCTTGACACATGCTGAAGCTTTCTTTATATGAAAGGATTAAAGGGTCATTAGGGAGAAGCAACAGCATTAGTATCCATACTGAGCCACTCATGGTGCTGCACACACGATCAGAGATGCTCCTGGATGATTTCAACACAGATCAACTATACTTAAAGCTTCTGAAGGCCCTGTGAAAGTGTGGTGTCCAGGAGAACATAAAGGCAACTACTGGAGCTGTAGTTGTTCCTCTGTTTTTACTCTTTGTTTTTGCACTATTTACTTCCTGATACCTTGATAGTAATGCAACGTTCCAGCTGTAATACTTTTTGGGGTGCTCCATAAAGTGTAAGAAACTCCTGATATTGTGTTTCTTGTGGTTGAATGTAGTCTGTAACTTTGTCGCCTGGCACATCTCCACCATAACGTTGCCATCAAGTCAGAGGATCAACTCTGGATCAATGAAAAGTGTAGAACAACATCCAGGAGGAGATGCAGACGTGCCTCAAAATGAGCAGTTAACCAGATGAATCTACAACAGAGGACTAAACGTGTGCCAAACAGTGAAGCAGCGTGTGACAGGCAGAGTTAATCAATCCCATAACCAATGGATCAGATTAAGTTTTGCAATCCTGCCACTTCCAGTCATGAATGATGGTGGACAATTAAATAACGAACCAGAGGAGGAGGTTACAAAAGTAACTTCAAACTAAATGATGGAGAGCACAGTGCACCAGTGTAAAAGGCTAAAACATTTGCATCCATCGTCAGCCAGTATTGCTAAGTATATGATCCATTCTGGCCTCCTCTGGAGGTCCCCAGCACCATAGATGTCAGTCTTAAGCCAATTGAATCTACACCACGTTACATACAGAAATGGTTGAAGGCACTGGATACTGACATAAATAACATTGAAGACTTGTGGTCTAGCATCTGCTGCTTCCCTGCAATTATAGCCACAGAACTGGCATGCATCCAATAATTTGAAAAATTGCCCAGGTATGTCCGGTCCCCAAAAAGCAGGACAAATCCAGCTTGGAAATTACTGCTTCGTCAATCTACTCTTGATCATCAAATATTGCTGTCAGGCAGCACTCATTCAGTAATAATATGATTGTGCCAGACACCACTATCACCATCCCTGGATATGTCCTATCGCACCGGCAGGAAAGACCCAGCAGAGGTGGTGGCACAATGGTATACCGTTGGGAGGGAGTTGCTCTGGGAGTCCTCAACATTGACTCTGGACACCAGGAAGTCTTATAGCTTCAGGTTAAATATGGACAAGGAAACCTCCTGCTGATTATCACGTACCATCCTCCCTCAGCTGATGTATCAGTACTCCTCCAATTTAAACAACACTTAGAGGATGCACTGATGATTGCAGGGCACAAAGTGTACTCTGTGTGGGGGATTTCAATGTCCACCATCAAGAATGGATTGGCAGTAGTACTATTGATTGAGCTGGTTAGATCTGAAAGGGCATAACTGCTAGACTGGGTCTGTAGCAGGTGTGAGGGAACCAACAATAGGGCAAAACATACTTGGCCTCATCCTTACCAATCTGCCAGCTGCAGTTGCATCTGTCCATGACAGTATCGGTAAGAGTGACCATCGCACAGTCCTCATGGAGACAAAGTCCTACCTTCACATTGAGAATAACTTCCATTGTGTTGTGTGGCACTATCACCGTGCTAAATGGGACAGACTTCGCACAGATCTAACAACTCAAAACTGGACATCCATGAGGCGCTGTGGCAATCAACAGCAGCTGAACTGTACTCCAGCACAATCTGTAACCTCATGGCCCAGCATATCCCCCACTCAGCCAGTAACGACAAGCCAGGGGATCAACCATGGTTCAATGGAGAGTGCAGGAGGGCATGCCAGGAACAGCATCAGGCATACCTGAAGATTAGGTGTCAACCAGATGAAGCCACTAAACAGGACTAATTGCATGCCAAACAGCAAAAACAGCAAGTGATAGACAGAGCTAAGCAATCCCACAACCAATGGATCAGATCTAAGCTCTGCAATCCTGCTATATATCCAGTCATGAATGGTGGTGTACAATTAAACAACTCACTGGAGGAGGAGGGTCCACAAATATGCCCATCCTCAATGATGGAAGAGCCCAGCACGTCAGTGCAAAAGATAACGCTGAAGCATTCACAGCAATCTTCAGCCAGAAGTGGTGAGTCGATGATTTATCTTGGCCACCTACAGCGGTCCCCAGCATCACAGATACCAGTCTTCAGCCAATTCAATTCACTCTATGCGATATCAACAAACAGTTGGAGACACTGGATATTGCAAAGGGTACAGGCTGTGACAACATTATGGTAATAGCACTGAAGACTTGTGGTCCTTTCGCCAAGCTGTTCCGGTACGGTTACAACACTGGCATTTACCCAACAACGTGGAAAATTTTGTCCTGTACATAAAAAGCAGGACAAATCCAAACTGGCCAATTACTGCCCCAATAGTCTACTGTTGATCATCAGTAAAATGTTGGAAGGTGTCATCAACTTTGCTACCAAGCAGCACCTGCTCAGCAATAACCTGCTCCTGAATGCCCATCATTTCTGATGAAGGGTCTAGGCCCGAAACGTCAAGTTTTCCTGCTCCTATGATGCTGCTTGACCTGCTGTGTTCATCCAGCCCCATGCTTGTTATCTTGGATTCTCCAGCATCTGCAGTACCTTGTATCTCAGCTAAATTCCAGAGGTGAGGTGAGAGTTAAGGCTGCATTCGATGGACTGTGGAATGCAGGAGCCCTAGAAAAACTGGAATCAATGGTATTGGGGGCAAACTCTCCGGTGGTTGGAGTCATACCTGACACATAAGAAGATAGTCAAGGTTGTTGGAGGTCAGTCATCTCTGCTCCAGGATATGTCTGCAGGAATCCCTCAGGATAGTGTCCAAGGCCCAACCATTTTTAGCTACTTCATCAATAACCTTCCCTTCATCACAAGTTCAGAAGAGGGGAAGTTCGCTGATGATTGCACAATGTTCAGCACCATTCACAACTCCTCAGACACTGAAGCAGTCCACGTTCAAATGCAACAAGATCTAGACATTATCCAGGCTTGGGCTGACAAGTAGCAAGTAACATTCGTGCCACACAAATGCCAGGATGTTATCATCACCAACCAGAGACAAACTAGCCACTGCCCCATGGCATTCAATGATGTTACCATCACTGAATTCGACACTACCAAAATCCTGGGAGTTATCATTGATCAGAAACTCAACTGGACTCACCACATAAGCGCAGTGGCTACAAGAGCAGGTCAGAGGCTAGGAATACTGTGGCGGGTAACTCACCTCCTGACTCCCCATAGCCTGTCCACCATCTACAAGGCACAAGTCAGGAGTGTGATGGAATATTCCCCACTTTCCTGGATGAATGCAGCCCCAACAACACTCAAGAAGCTTGACACCATCCAGGAAAAAGCAGCCCACTTGATTTGCACTACATCCACAAGCATCGACTCCCTCCACCACCGATGCTCAGTAGCAGAGTGTGTATACCATCTACAAGATGCACTGCAGAAATTCACCAAAGATCCACAGACAGTACCTTCCAAACCCACAACCACGTCCATCTAGAAGGATAAGGCCAGCAGATATATGGGAACACCACCACCTTTAAGTTCCCGTCCAAGCCACTCACCATCCTGACTTGGAAATATAACTCCATTCATTCACTGTCACTGGGTCCATAGCCTGAAATTCCCTTCCTAATGGCATTGTGGGTCAACCCACAGCAGATGGACTCTAGCAGTTCAAGAAGGCAGCTCATCACCACCTTCTCAAGGGCAACTAGAGATGGGCAAGAAATGCTGGCCAGCCAGCGATGCCCACATCCCACAAAATGAATTTAAAAATAATAACCTGCTTAGTGAAGCTCTGCTTGGGTTATGCCAGGGCCATTCAACTGCCGAACTCAATTCAACCTTGGTCCAAACTTGCATGAAAACATTAAACTCCAGAGTGATTGTCTTTGACATGAAGGCAACATTTGACTGTGGTTCTCGGGGCCCAGGTTTGAATCAAGGCAGATGGTGGAATTTGAATCTAATAAAAATCTGGGATTAATAGTGTAATGGTGACCACAAAACCATTGTTGATTATTGGAAAATCCATCTGGTTCACTAATGTCCTTTAGGGAAGTTAACTACCATCCTTACCTGGTCTGGCCTACATGTGACACCAGACCCTCAGCAATGTGATTGACTCTTAACTGCCCACTGGGCAATAAATGCTGGCCTAGCCAACAGCGCCCTCATCTGGTGAATGAATAAATAAAACAAAAATGACCCCAAGGAACTTGAGTAAAATTGGAGTCAACTGGAATCTGTGGTGTCATATTTAGCACAAAGGATGATGGTTATGGTTCTTGGAGGTCAATCATCTCAATCCCAGAACATTGCTAGAAGAGTTCTTCAGGGTATTTTACCGAACCCAACTACCTAATGCTGCTTCGTCAATTACTTTCCCACCATTACAAAATCAGAAGTGGGGATTTCCACTGACTTTTGCACAAGTTTCAGTATCATTCACAACGAGAGACCTTGCCCTTGTCCAGCAAGACTTGAATAACCAGGCTAGACTAATAAAGGGCAAGTAACATTTGTGTCAGATGAGTTCCAGGCAATGAATTTTCTAACAAGAGAAAATTTAATATCTTCACTTGACACTCAAAGGTATTAAGATCACGAAATTTCCTCTACCAAAATGTGAATTACTATGGACCAGAAACTGAACTAGAGTAGCCATATAAATACTGTGGTTACAGGAACAAGTCAAAGCTCAGGAATTCTGTGGTAAGTGATCCATCTCTTGACTCCTTAAAGAGAGTCTAGCATCTACAAGGCACCAGTTAGGATTGTGATGGAATATTCTCAACCTGGCTAGAATGGTGCAGCTCTAACAACTGAAGGAGCTTGATGCAATCCAAGGGAAAGCTTTATGCCTGGCCTTCACCATCCTCAACAAAGACTGAATCCATCATGGGTGCACAGTGGCAGCAATACACACCATCTACAAGATGAGCAGCATCAACTTGTCACATCTTCTGTGAAGGTAACTTTCAAACCCATTTCCACCTTAAAGGACAAGAATGAGAGATGCATGGGAAGACCACCACCCTAAGTGCTGCATTGAGCATCCTAAGAACTATTGCCACTGTCACTGGGTCAAACCCTGGAACTCCCTTCCTTAAAGCATGGTGGGTTTACCTGCACCACGCGTGCTGCACCGATTCAGTCCGTAGCTCATCATCACCTTCTCAAAGGGAATTAGGGGTAGGAAATTAATACTGGCTTAGCCAGCAAGGCCCACATCCCGGGAAAAAACTTGTAAAATTGCAATTTGAGAAACAACTGTACTGCAAAAAGAGATTAATTCAAATGTTAAGCAGTGTGTGTTTTGTATTAAGGAGCCTAAATATGGAATTTAGATCCATAATGTATGAAAGTGTCAGGTTTGAACTTGTGGAACAGATGTGTTAAATCCAGAATTAATGGCTGCAATCCTATTTTTAAAGTCTGAAGGATTGTGTATCTTAGCTGAAATAAAAATACCCGTTTTGTTAGCCCACCTTTATGGAGGCAGTAGGATGAAACTGTGACAGGTGTCCAGGTGGTACATCTTGTTTTAATGTCACTCTATTAGAGAGACAAAATATGTGTTCCAATCTGTCTGTCTTGGCAATGTGTACATGTAGATATTGCATGATTTGACAGCAAATTGTCCACCTTGGTCGCCACCAACAACTGGACAGACTGCTCGAATTGTCGAGGCTCAAGAATAGATAATAACATGTGCAATGCATCAGTTGGCACCTCTAAAACAGGAGGTGGGTCCTGCTGAAAGAAAGCCTGAAAGTGCAGGAGGAACTCAGCTGGTTTAATAACTCTGTTTCTCCCTCTACAGATGTTAACATTTCAAGTTGATTATAACTCTTTTCAGAACTTGCTGTGACAAATTCTGAGGGTATCTGAACAAAGAGGTGTTATTGGAGGAAAAAGCAGAAATTGCTGGGAAAATTAAGCAAGTCTGGCAGCATCCAATGAGAGAAAGCAGAGTTAACGCTTCAGGTCCAGTAGGCGCTCAGGAGTTCTGAAGACGGGTCACTGGACTTGAGACTTTAACTCTACTTTCTCTTCACAGGTGCTGCCAGACCTGTTGAGTTTTCAAAGCAATTTCTGTGTTTGTTTCTGATTTCCAGCATCTGTAGCTTTTTTTTTTCATTTTGTGTCTTTGGAGGGATATGTTTTATGAAAATATGAGAAAGTGGCTATTGGTTTATGGAGCCACACTACTTGTTTGTTGGCAAGGCATGCACAACATTTTGGTTTGTTGCATGAGTCTTTAAGAATCCGAAGTATGTACACTAAGAGGCCAAATTTCATTCATGTATATATATTTATGTCAACATGACAAGTAATTCTTAGAAATAGTGTGAGGAATGTTGGGTCACCAATTCTTCTAATAAAGTATGTGAATTTAAGTCTTTTTTCATAGAATCCCTGCAGTGTGGAAATAGGCCCTTCGACCCAACAAGTTCACACCGACCTTCAGAGCATCCCACCCAAACCCATCCCCGTATAATCCACCTCATCTACACATCCCTGAACACTACAGACAATTTAGCATGGCCAATCCACCTAGCTTGCACATCTTTGGACTGTAGGAGGAAACCAGAGCACCCGGAGGAAACCCACACAGACACGGGGAGAATTATATAATCAAATTTGTTTTTTTCTGGTTTAGGGTGCTCTAGGATTATTATGGATACTAGAATATGACTACTGAAGGGATGGTTTCTCACTTTTGCAGGCCACAGATCTGTCTGTGTTGGTTGGGACTTCAGGCTACCCATCAATATAGGCCATGGCCAATTTTCCAGGGATCAGCCTAACGAGAATGAATTTGATGGGTTTCCAAGAAAATCCCGCCTGCTTTTGGGATGCTGTCTCAATGTGAAGGGAAGTGAGTGACAGCAGAACTTAGGCACACACAGCAACATCATGTAACCAGCAGTCTCTGGGACAGTTTCTCAATTCCCATTTGCACGCGGGTTGGCAGGCTGCGATGACAGTGGAGTCAGAAAATGATTTCTGATTCTTACTGTTCCAAATTATTCATCTGTTTAATAAAACATCATTTTCAAAGTAACATGAAAATACTGAATTATCTTGAGTTGTGGTTACAGCCACCTCTTTGCTATTAAATTGTATAACAACCCCAATAATTAGTATGTCATAATTCTACTTAGTGCACTATTAGAATTTTACATTTTCCAATCAAATGACATGTTACTTATTATTGCCGAGCCCATTCATTTAGTTAGAAAATTGCAGAAAAGCAGAATTACAATTAATATAAGAGCATTGCCTGTTTAATCTGTTTTACAAAATACAATTGAACAGAAATTATTAGAGCAAATGGGAGCAAATGCCTTAAGCACTCAAATGAATAGCAGAGCCTGTCCTATCTCTATCACCAGTAGATGGTGCCTTTCCCTTGAAGTTCTATTAACAGTAATGCAACTCTCATTGTAATGTACTACATTTCAGATTAATAACGTCTGTATTACCATCTGAAGATGAATCCTGTCACAGAGAATGGCACAACTTTACTGAAAACTTACACTATTATCTACATTGGCTTGCAATGAAAAAGATCAAGGAAATCCTTACACAAGTGACTTCTTCCAATTTGCAGCCAAAACCGTTTGCGCCTCGTTAATTCCGTTTGTTATTTAAAAGACCAGAACACCAGTGTTCATTATTTAAGCCAGTTCTGAACAGTAAACTCACCAAAAGTTTATTTTAAAGAGATACAGGCATTTAGCTTCTCAAAGAAAAAGATATCTATCTTGCCAAGGGGGTACAGAACAATAGCTAAATTAAAATTGTGTCAGAAGACTTATCTTCACATTCATGCTCGATCCCAACTTCATGACACAGTTTAACTGCACTCACTTGAAGCATCTGGGAGCTTCATTTATGTATGTAAGTCATAATCCTCAAATGCAGTTAACATCCCAAATCAATTTTAACATACAAAATCAATAATCTCATCCAGTTTTGAATCAGCTGAGGAAAACTAGTTGGAAATCATATTTAAATTTGTATAGCTTTTCTGGAGTTCCAAAAGACTGTCTTGGAGGTTATAACAAGGTGTGGAGCTGGATGAGCACAGCAGGCCAAGCAGCATCAGAGGAGAAGGAAGGCTGACGTTTCGGGTCGAGACCCTTCTTCTTCAGTCTTGGAGGTTACACTTTTTTCTGCATTAATTTTGTTAGTACACCCTCAACCTGACTTCCAATGGGTTTTGGTTAGCTATTTGGGGGAGGAGCACTGGAGTGAAAGTTCCAGTTCAACGTTAAATTTACCAATTCAGAACTAACGATAACCAATCTACCATCGAATTGTTCATGTTTTCTGTGCAAAATGTCATGTTGTACGCACTTTGGTGTAAGAAAACAAGAACAAAATATTCCACTCTAAACCCTTTCTGAGTCCAAAAAAAAATATATTTAAAAAAATAACGTTGTCAATAATGGAAAATCGTACATGAATTAGCACCACTGTTTAATACATTTTTGCCAAGGTCACTTCAATGCAAATACTTCCCAAGAACTTTCTTAGCTCCAAGCCAAGGTAACCACAACAAGGTATCTAATTTAAATGGAACTTCACCAGAGTTAATATTGCCATGCAATTTCCCATTGGAAAATGTCCTTTGAGTACCATATCATGATCTGAGCAATGGCTATGGTCTATTTAATGCAATAAATTTTATTAAAACATGATAAGTAATATCAGTTTTAAGAAGAAAAATTGTCAATCATGTTAGCGGTCCATTTTCAATGTGCCAGGAAATTTTTATATCAGTATTAATAATACCTTGTTGCAGAATTTACCCTCTCCATTCAGCCTCCTAATTGTCCTTTACTAACTACTTACCTACTTTAATTACCATACTTGCTGCTTGTAGGCACATTGCCATTTCTCCATCAATCCCATCTCCAGGAAAATGGCCTGAAGGCAACCTATTAGGCTGGATGTAAGTCCATGTTTTCACATCTGCCTGCTTCTGTGCTCGCTGTTATAGTGGGGTGAAAATCAGCCATAGCCTTGCTTCCCAAACATCACTGAACCTTTTTCACCTCTGTCGCACTGTGCTGAGGGTCACAAAGCTTCTACTTACAACTACAATAAAAGTTGTAGGAATTTCCCTTTTGCTATGTAAAAGGAACCTAACTTTAGCATTGTCCCATATAACAAAACCAATTTATTTTGAAAACTTTTGCTGTTCTTTTTCTCCTGTTTGCTACTGCCATCTCAACTTCCTGTTGCAGCTTGCATTTAAATGAAGACACACTTCCTTTCTAGCACCTTATACCCAGGAAGTTTTCTGGCCCTCAAGCTGGTTCAGGCCTAATGCTGATGAGTGTATTAACCTTTCAATGCTGAGAAATATTATATTGGATTGTGATACGGTTAGTCTCTGGACCTTAGTGCAATGCAAAGTCCTGTCCTGCTGTATGTTTGCACGTTAAACACAAGAACTTAAAGTTTGTATTTGAATGATTTCATTTCTGAAGAACATATGGTTTGGCTCAGAGTGAGAAGTGAAAACCAGAAAAGTCTTCAACACCACCCACTTCCACTTTTAGTCGTGGTGGGGAGATGAGGAATTGTATCCAATCTAATCTTAGAAGGTAGGTTAGCAAGTAAAAGCTTTCGCCACACACCTCCATTCTAACCCATATTTTTATCTTTTACCAATATTAATTAGGTCGGATCTATACAAAGCATGTAGATCAGGTAAACTTCTATTGTTCTTTCCGCTGGCCCTTAGTCACTTTCTTCCCTGCAATTGGTCAACAGCACACATCCATTATCTCCAATGCACTCTTTGCAGATCACCTTGTCTCCCTATAACCTGCTTTCCTGTTTCCTAATAATGCTCTTAAAGAAAACATTTCCTGATTTTCTAGTACTCATCCTGAAACCAAATGCACTTCTTAAATTCCAGCCTAAACAATAAGTATTTACTGTCTCAACTATTGTTTTCAAAATAATGTCCACACTGCATTTGACAAATACTTTGTAACTTATATTGAATAAGTTATTTGAAAAGTGTTAAAACATCATTATTAAAGATGAACCACGATTGGCTTTCTTTCTTTTTGGTCCCCACTGATGAAGTCGCCTTGAACAAGATTACATGATTCAAAATCATCTATTTCCTCCATTTTATTTGCATATCAGCAATGACAATAGAAAAGAACATTTATCTCATTTCCAGCAATTGAAAAATTGGCTCTCATTCAATTGATGGAGAGTTTAATATAAAATACTTTGCCAAGTAGAGCACACTTGACAAAAAACATGTGTGAATTACCAATTCTTTTGAATTATTATTGAATGAGTTCAATAAATCTAAGCAAATATGCAGTGACATGAAGGTTAAGTGTGACCATTTGTGAAGTCTCATTCAAAATATTACAAACTATAGAGTGAAATTTCAGAATAAAATTGAACATAAGTCTCAAAGTTATATTAAGTCAGTTCACTACACTCTACATTTATGTTTCTGCAATATATGGCTATCATAAACTGGTAGCACAAGCATTTGTTAAAATACTCCTAAAAAGCACAGTATTGAATATTTCATTCATTCAATAAGATGTTTATCCTTCTGTAGGTGTTGTGCATAACTATATATCAAACTCTGTCTGCCTGTTCTTTCAACATGGCTGAGTCCAGTAATTAAAACACTGCATTACAAGCTAGACAGGCAAAGTTATGGAAATAATAATGTCCGGATATAAAATCCCACAAATCAAATAGGTGTGCTTGGAATATAGCTAAATAATTTGAAATTTACTTCTTTGCAATAGATTCCCTTTCCATCTCAAACTATTTGGTTAAATAAAAGAATAATAACACAATTTTAACGAATTACTATTTTTTGGTCATTAAAAGGCATGGATAGAAATAGAGCTACAAGTCTGAAGTAGACAATAAAAGCAACAAATGATGAAAAGATTATCAAAGGATAAAGAAAAACCATCCTACGTAGTAAGGCAGATGACAAACTACTGCCCCTAGGTAGAGGTATGTATTGAAATGTTAGGTGGGAGTAACAGCATTCATCACTGAAATGGTAGATAAGAATATTGACCGGAGTTTGTGGTCAGTAGTAGAGCAGTAACATTAATCATTAAACTTGAAGCAAAGTGCAAACTTACCTGACACAAGAATCTCATTGTAGGGAGTGAGAATTTCCTTATGATGTACCTTCTGTAATGCAAGTAAAAGAATAGATCATCTTGTAGAGTGGATCAAAGCTACACGCGCAGGATCTGATATAAAAGATTCATACTAAAGAATCATTGGAACATCAGATTAAGTTGCAGAATAACCAGAAATCATAACGACAACTAACTTCTGATTAGTTTTGTTACTGACGTTCTCATGTACCTTAATGTGATCCTCTTTGCCTTTGAAAGACAGTAGAATACCTGAATGCCTCACTTAAAGTTGTAATTGCATTCCTGAAAATCACAACTCAAGGAAATCATTTAAAACCAATAGTAATAGCTAGGTTCTGTAATACCTTTTACATCAGGAAAGCAATAAAATATGAAACCATATAGCAGTATGTATATTGGTAAATGAAATACTTTCTAAAGTAAAATACATTTTTTTAAAAGAAATATGGCAATTTCCTACTTCCACTTATTGCTGATCCTGCTTTTTCAAACTCCCGTTCACCAACTATCCCACTACCTGAACTTTCCATTTGCTGTGGACCCTTCTGACACTCTGTACGACAGCATATCCTGTTTGCTAACCCACTCACTTCCTATTTTGTGACCCCTCCTTCTTTTTGTGCCTCACTCTTGCCAAACCTTCCTCTCAGCGGCCCTCCCACTTGCTACGTTTCTCACTGTGAGAGGGTGCTCTGGAAATTAACACCTTTCACCTTCTACTCATCAGGCCCCTGTCACAGTAAGGGTTCAGGAGCGGGAAGCACCAAATATGAGCATTTTAAACAGATATCAACTGGAGGGCTGGCTGTGATAGGAAGAGTAGGGCAGAGGACAAGAAAAGCTGTGCCAAAATGGCATTGTTCGAGGCGTGTGACTCTACATCAAAGCCACTGTGAACCCACTTTAAAATGAATCTCAATGCTAAGTAAGACAATAAGTTATGGAAGCAGAATTCAGCTATTCAGCCTATCAAATCTACCTCACATTCCAGTCATGGCTGATATATTTCTCAACCCCATTTTCCTGTCTTCTCTTGAACCTCTTACCAATCAAGGTATCTATCTATCTATCTACCTCTATCTTCAAGACACTCAATGACTCGGTCTCCACAGCCATCAGCGGCAATGAATTCGACAGATTAACTACCCTCCGGCTGAAGAAATACCTCTTCATCTTCAGATTTCCGAAGCCCTTACCCATTTCAAAAAATAGTCTATCCTATTCTTCCTACCAAAGTGCATTTCACAAACTTTCCCATTGTATTCTATCTGCTATGTCTTTGCCCACTCTCCTAGCCTGTCAGAGTCCTCAACACTACCTAGCCCTCCACCTATCTTTGTGTCATCTGCAAACTTAGCAACAATGCCCTCAGATCCTTCATCCAGATCGTTAATATATAAAGTGAATAGTGTGGTCCAAGTCCTGGCGATGTAATTACGTTTTCTCGTCCTGCTACATGTATAATTTTCAAATTGTGTGGCTGCAATAATAAGCTCCATCTAAACAGTCTGGAATTTTTGTCCTTAAATTTCTCCAAAAACTTTAATGGGTTATGATCAGTATAGAAAAGTGTTTCAGACACACTACTAGCAACATAAATGTTGAAATGTTGTAACACCAACACCAAGCTCAAGGTCTGTTTCTCAAGTGTGGAATATTTCTGTTGATGAACATTCAATTTCCTAGGGAAATACCCAATAGGTCTTTGTATCTTCTCATTGTCTTCTTGTAAGAGAACAGCACCAACACCCATATCACTTGCATCAATAGCCACATTGAATGGCTTTGCGTAATTAGGTGTGGCTAATACTGGGGCAGTGACTAACACAGCTTGCAGGCTGTCAAATGCTTTCTGACATCCTACTGTCCACTGAAATTTTCTGCAATTCTTCAATAAGTCAGTCAGTGGAGCAACCACACTGCTAAAATTTGGTACAGACTTCTGATAAAACCCACTCAATCCCAAGAATTGCAGTACTACTCTCTTCATTGATGGTGTGGGAAATTCCCCAATAACCTTTGTTTTCACATTCCATGGGGCCAACTGCTCATGTCCAAGCCCAGGAACGTGACTTGGGCTTTTGCAAATTCACTCTTACCAGGTTTATCACCATGCCTGCCTCCCGAAGTCGATCAAATAATTCCGATAAATGCTACAAATGTTCCTTCCACATGTGACTAAAAATCACCACGTCATCGATGTGCACCACTCACTTGGGTAATCCAGAAATGACTTTATTGGTTAGTCTTTGAAATATGGCTGGCACATTTTCAAGCCAAATGACATGACTTTAAATTGGCATTTTCCATTTGCTGTTACGAAAGCTGAAATTGTCTTCGGTCTTTCAGATAAAGGCACCTGCCAGTATCCTCAGAGTAAGTATAACTTAGAAATGTAAGTTGCTTGTCTCACCTTCTCAATACAGTCTACCAAATGTAGAATCAGATATGAATCAGACTTTGTAACTGCTTTGACTTTGTGATAGTCTACACATAACCATTTGGTACCATCAGGTTTTAGTACCATTATTATGGGTGAGCTCCAGGTGCTGTAACTTACTTTTGATTATGTTGTCTTGGAATATGTGTTCAATATTTATTTGAACATGTGCTAACTTTAGGGGGTTAAGTCTGCAAGAATCCTGCTTAATTGGAACAACATTCTGATATCTACATTATGCAAAATTAGAATATTACTTCCCAGCTTACATCCAAATTTCTCCCCATGTGAGAGTAATAACTCTTGCAGGTAATTTTGCTATTTCTCTGGAAGGTAACTCAATAATTTATCCCAATTTTTGAGAACTTCCTCATTGTTCAATTTAATTTGAGAAATGTCCAATTCAGAATCCTGTGAACATGGTTCTTTACTTTTTTACATATTTTACATTTTACATTTTACATAAAATACTTTTCTTTACTTTACTAGTAACACATTCTCCTTTTTCTTTCCCTTTCTATCAAAATACCATTTGAGCATATTCACTTGACACACTCTGTGAGGCTTCTTTCTGTCTGGAGTTCTTATTAAATAGTTTACCTCACTCAATCTCGTTTTGATATGATATTGTCCACTAAGGTTCACCTTAGGTTCACCTACTACTGAAAGTAACATTAACACTTTATCTCCATGGAAAAATTGTGAGTTTTTGATTTCTTGTCTGCTTCCTCATATGCTGTCTAGCCAAATCTCCCACTCTATTGAATCGTTCTCTAGAATTTGACACATTGTCTGAATATGTGGTCTCTGAAGTCTGACTCATGAATTTCTCCTTAATCAATTTCAGTGGTCCTCTCACCTCATGCCCAAAAACTAATTCAAAATTATCTGAATTTGGTTGATTCATTTGGTGTATCCCTAATGGCAAACTGTACAAATGAAATTCCTTTATCCCTATCATCTGGATAGTCTTGAGTATAAGCCCTTAACAAGGTCTTTAAAGTTTGATGCCATCCTTCCAACACTCCCTGTGATTCCGGATGTTACACAGTGGATTTGAATTGTTTGTTCCTCAGCTATCTATAACTTCCCTGAATAATTTTGATGTAAAATTTGACCCTTGATCTGTGGGTTGTCTATATCTAGTGAAAAAGTTGAGTAACTCTTCTACAATCCTTTTAGCTGTGATATTGTGTAATGGAATGGCCTCTGGAAATCTAATGGACACATTCATTATTATCAGCAAATACTGATTTCCACCTTTTTATTTTACGTAGGGTTCCTATGCAATCAATTAAGACCCTTGTAAAAGGTTCCTCAAATGCAGGAATGGGTATTAACGGCACTGGTTTTATTACTGCCTGAGGTTTTCCAGTGACCTGATATTTATGAAACGGCTGGTAAAATTCAAGTACATCCTTGTGCAGTCCAGGCCAGTAAAATTTTTTTGTATTTTGGCTTGAGATTTTCTTACCCCTAAAATACCTGCTGGTAATTCAAACGCTACCCGCGACATAACTTTCTAAACTTTCTATAACTCACTGGTAATACAAATTGAACTTCTATCCATTTCTCATCTGCCTGAATATGTGATGTTTTCCATTTCCTCACCGAAGCATCACTTTTAAGGTAGTAAAATTCGGCAATACACTCAAATTCCTCTTCTGTGTATGCTTTTCGATACAATTGCTTCAGTTTTTCATCTTTCTGTTGTAGCTCAGTTAATCTCCCTGAACTTAAAACATTCACTTTGTCCTCTACATGTTCTTGCTATTTTTTTTCTCAACCCTTCAATCAAACATGGTTTCTGATAATTCTACTTCAAGTTCCTTATCTGTATTCTTTGATTTGTCCTCCTGTTTCAACTGGTGGCTTTGTGACGTTGTTAGCAGACAGTCAGGAGAAATCCCAGGATATACTTCCTGTAATACCTCAGTTGCCTGATTTTCTACTGGCTTTGCGACCACAACAGCAGTACTCCTATCTGTGTTCGAGCTATATCATTACCAAGGACCACTTGTATTCCTGGAGCTGAGAGTTTCTCCAATACTCCTACCACTGCTTTTCACCAGACACTCCAACCTCACTCTATATAACAGAGCACTTTTCATCTCACCACGGATTCCACATACTACCACTTTTTCTGGCAATAGTCCTTCTGAGTTACATATCTCTTCACCTCTCAACATTGAAGTTTAGCATGATCCTGTATCTCTTATCACCTGCTGCTCCTGGCCTATGTGAGTAAACCTTGTCTTTGCAAGTAAATAGTTTAAGAAGATCTGGCACTTCCTTCTCAACCACCATCCGACCAGGTCATAAATTCTGGTGCAGCTTTTTAGCCTCCACTGTGCTTTCCATCATCACTCTAACAACATTAATAGGCTTATCCTGTTCTCCTATTTCTGTCTTCCCTGTGCTTTCCCTGAACCACCAACACTGTGACTTCATGTCGCTTACTTTATTGCAGTGAAAATACCTGGGCCTTTTAACTTCTCTTTCCCCTTCACAGGTTTCCTTTTTACCTTGTGGCAAGCTACCTTTATTACCTTCACTGAGATCTAGTTTTCCCTTACCACCTGAGAATTTCTCTTTTTCCCAGTTTCTACCACTCAAGGATTGAAATTGATGTCAGAAACACAATTTATGATCCAACTCATAATTATCAGCCATTTCAGCTGCTAAGTTTGCAGTTTTAACTCTCTGCTCTTCCACATGCGTTCTCATGACCTCAGAAAGTGAATTTTTGAACCCCTCCAAAATAATTGTCACTCTAAGTGTGTCATATTTATTTTAATGCCCTTATCTACCTATCAAAATTACTCTGTTTGATCCTTTAAAGCTCAATGTATGTTTGAGCAGGGTCCCTTCTTAGATTCTGGAAGCTTTTCTTGTAGGCTTCTGGCACCAGCTCATGTGCACTTAAGATGGCTTTCTTCACCTCCTTATACTCCCCAGAAACCTCCTCTGATAGTGCAAATACTTTACTGGCTCTACCTACCAACTTTGTTTGGATCAACAAAACCCACATAGTCACAGGTCACTTCATTTGTTTAGCCACTTTCTCAAATCAGTTGTAAAAGGTTTCTACATCCTTCTCATCAAAATTTAGGCAATGCTTAGATATATTTAAACAGATCCCCACCAGGCATTTGGCTACGATGGCTTTGCTCATCCTCACTATCTTCCTCACTAAGCCTACTTTCTACCTTCACCTCCATCCTTTTGAGTCGTCTTTCCTGTCTAATTGCCAACTTCTGAAGTTTAAAGTCTCTCTCTCCGTTTCTTCTGCTAGAGCCTTCTTCTCCTTTTCTTATTGTTCTGCCAAAGCAATTTTTTCCTTTATTTTCTGTTCTGCTAGGGGCAATTCTTTCCTTTTCTCTTTCCTCTGCTTTTAACTGTAATTCTAACAAATTTAGTTCACTTTCATTTTCAAGCTGCTTCATCTGCGATTGAATTCTAGCCATTTCCAAAGCTTGTGATATAAATTTGCTGGAAATTTATATGTCGAGCTACTGCTGTAATAATATTTCCTTTTCTCACAGACAAAGGCAACCCCAACTCCAACTTGTCTGCCAATTCCAACAGCTTTGCCTTGCTAATTTTTTGTAAAACCTCCAAAATCACTTCTTCTAGCCCCAGAAAACTCCTAGTGACTGAAAGAGCCGTTGCTACACAAAGCACTGTTTAAACCAATCATATTCAACATCAGAAACGAAAGACACTAGGGCCAACCTCTCACCACCTTCGCCAAACACCCTGAACCCAAATTGGAATTATCGAATTACTGACAAGAGTCCCCAGTCTGTTATGGACCAGACCAGACTCCCCTCAAAATATTTTAAGAAGATAGTCTAGACCCCAACTTTTTCTTATTTTAAAGGCAGATGTGAAGTGGGTTTTCCAGGTGTGATGTAACTGGTCAAATCACTTGGCTTTAAGCAATACAGAACTTATTTAAACACTACAGTTGAAACATGAGTAAAAGAAAGTGGAATTTAGAGTAACTTAACTATTTGAAAACCTAACCGATGCAATACAGCAACTTAACTAATTAACTGTTCCAATATAGTAACATTCTATAAACACACACCTTAGCAAAAATGTAAATTCAAACACAGATTCTTACAAGCAGGAGGGAACAACAGCCAGAGGGAGATTTCAGAGAAAGTTAGAGGAATCCTCTACTGAAGCTAGCAACACTTCTAGTACTCAAAACATCTTGTGACTGTTACAGATTAAAAAAAACTAGTAAAAAAAAGCCTTGATCGGGGAGAACTGGCCAACCGCCTTCCATTGTTAAACTGTTAAACTCCCTATGCTCTTCGGCACCTCCGCCTTTACAACGTCTCTTCAAAAACAAAGGACAAAATAACCTTTTTAATGTGACAGCATCATCACACCTTGGACCTTCATTGGTTATGCTGATCTCTGCTTCTGTCACATCAGGTTTTACTTTCTGGCATATGCCAATAATGAATATTGCAATCCGCAAAATTGACAATAGAAACCTTGGTAAATTTCACCATAATGTCTGCATAGGACACATTAAAGCAATTCCATGTCAATCCTGTAGGGGAAGAAAGAAATAGAATTCGATGTCATTTTGCAGTGATGGTGCATCTGTAGCTCTGTGTGTACTTGCAAAATATGTTCAACTGCACTGCAGGTGGAAGAAAATAGTGCATGACTGCAATTCTCCCAAATGGGGTTGGCATCATTATGTTGTAATGGGGAAAGGCTTCATTCTAATAAACAAGCTGAATACAATACTTGTTGTTTCCTTATGTTTTATTTTTATGGATTTCCATATTTCTTTGCAGACTATATCACATTTAGATAAAATAACAAAAAGAACTGTGCTTATATTGCATGTGTCAAACAGCAATAAGTCCCTAAACACCTTACAAGAATGTTGTAAAACTGAGGTTGAGCCACATGAGAAGATATTAGAGTGGATGGTTCATCAAACAGTTGGATTTTACTGAGTGTCCTGGAGGAAAATGTAATAGAAAAGTGGAGCAATCTAGGGAGGAAATTCCAGAACTCAGGGCATGAATGAGGCAACTGTAAAAATTGTGAATGCTTAAGAGGCCAGAATTAAAGGAACACAGATTTCTGAGAGTTTAAATCTTTTGAGAAGATTTGTAGCTTGGGTTGTGGATGAGGTTGTAGACTTGCTTGCCAAGCCGGTGTGTTTGATTTCAGGTATTTCATCACCCTGCTAGGTAACATCATCAGTGCCTTTCAGGTGAAGCGTTGGTATTCTGTACTGTTTGTTATTTATATGCCTTGGTTTGCTGGGGTGGTTGGCATCACTCCCAGTTCTGTTGTGTGATGCCAACCACCCCAGTAAACCGAGGCATATAAATAACAAGCAAGACGGAACACCAAAGCTTCACCTGATGTGCACTAACGATGTTACCTAGCAGGACAACGAAATGTCTGCAATCAACCACATCGGCTCGGCAACCATATCTACAACCTCATATCTGAGAGTTGTAGGAGTGAGGATGTTTACAGAGCTAGGTAGAACGAGGTCATAGAACAATTTGAAAAGAAGGATAATAGATTTAAAATGGAGACATTTCTTCAACAGGCACCAGCTTAGTTCAAAAAGAACATGGGTGATAGTATACTTTAGCTGCTTAACTTATCTTCTCTTTATGTAGTTACCAATAGAAACGTTGTTACCTATATGTTATCTGGTTGCCTGTTGAAAAATTGCAAGCATTAATTGAACTTGCCTCTACCACAACTGAACCACAAAATTGAACCTCGGCTATTGCTTTAGATTGAATACCTTGCACAATATGGAAAATAATTACTGCTGACATTAATAAAATAAGGCCTCTGTTCTTTTCACTCAGGCAACTATGTGGTTGGATAGTGGATGTGATTACTGCTATTGCAAAGTTGGATAGAGTACTTGTGGATTGGAACGCAGGACATTAGAATCTGGTGTTTGTAAAATACTGATGTTCATAAAATGGTACAGGAGAAAACAGTGTGTCGTCCCTTTAAAAGATGATGTGCTTTTTCTAGGCTTTGAGACTGAAAACAATGTCTGTGGGCAGCTTGTGGGTCTGCAGGTGCACAGAGCTGGATGGTTTGCATGCCAAGCCGTAGTTTTGTGTTGTTATCAAGACAACAAATTTGAATTTAGTCAATTAATTTAAACCAGGCACTTACATACTAGTAACTAATTAAGTTTAAATATGATGGTTTTGACAACATAGGACTAATCCCATTGTTAGAAATTGATATGTCATCAAAGGTATAAAAAAAGTGGGCATTTGCAAAATTGGCAGAGTGAACTGCAATCTGAAGAGATCAGCTCCCTCAGCTCTTAGAGAAGGTAGCATCTAAATAAAGGTACCACAGCACTCTTAGCTAATATTCCTGACACAAAAATTTGAAGGACAAAGCATTCCTAACAGAAGATCAGTGGAGAAGGCACTAAACATTCTGGAATATGTACCCTAACTGTAATTTTGAGGGACTAAGTTCTAAATTATTTTTAGTATTTTGGTTTATATAAGTAGGACTTGTATTTATTAGAACAGCATACCATTAGAATTTTGTTCTATTTAGGAATAGTTAGTGGTTATAGAGGAACTGTTTGGTTTGTTAATAGTTCAGTTAATGTTTTTCACAGTTAGAGTTACATGAATAAATTGTTAATTGTTGATTACAGACTGAGTGTCAGGAGTTCATATCATTTAACCATTCCTTTATAACAGATTGTGGGTGAGAGGCAGGTTATACCACTTTTCACACTTCTTTTAACAGATTATACATTGAGGTGAGCCCCTCTGGGGATTTCGGTTTTAGTTATCAGAAAGGGGTTTAACCTCCACTTAAAAACAGACTGGCATCTCAGGTCCAGGATCTGGACAGCTCAGGTCCAGGATTTGGACAGATCTGGACAGATCGTAAGAGATTTAGTATAAGAAAGGTCCCAGCAGATTTAAACAGACTTGGGGACTCACTTTCTATATTTTTAAATACAACTTATATGAGAAGTGAAAAATCTGTTTAATTTCGGTTACTTGTGGTTGGTTAAATCAAAAGTGAGGGAAATGGCTCTTAACATTGCGAAAGAAGTTCTGGGGTTTGAAGATATTTTCCAAATTTGCTAAGATAGTTTAGAAAGACAAAGGAAGGAGACACTTTTAGAATGAGCAAACAGGCTAGAATTGGGTTTAACAAGGGATAAGAAGGAAGCTGAAATTGTAATGGAGTTAGTCAAGCATTTAGGTATGCTAGAGAAACAGTAAAGTGCAGTGGAGTTAGAAAAATTAAATTGCAAATAAGATAACTGGAGTTAGAAAGAGGACTTAAAAGATGGGACTTAGAGAATAGAAGAAAAAGAAAGGAAACTGAAACAGTGTAAATTATGGTTACAAGCATAGAGAACAGAAAAAGGAAAAGAGGGAGGGTTGGACCTTCAAAAGTTGTAAATTAGACAGCATAACCGACTTAAAATGATGGAAATGAAGGTAGAAGATAGGCTAAATGAGGAGGACAGTGATGATGAGCAGGCCCGTCATAGCTGAAGACCGCGTAGGGATGTATACAAGTATGTCAAAACATTACTAAAATTCAACGAAAAAATATAGAAGCCTTTCTCATTTTCTTTGAGAAATTGGCTAACCAAATGAATTGGCCAGAGACTGTGTGGGTAATAAAAACTGAAAGAACTGCGGATGCTGTAAATCAGGATCAAAAACAGAAGTTCCTGGAAAAGCTCAGCGGGTCTGGCAGCATCTGTGAAGAAAAAAATTCAGAGTTAATGTTTTGGGTCCAGTGACCCTTCCTCAGAACAGTGTGAGTAATGTTAATTCAGACCAAGTTAGTAGGCAGGGCTAGTGAGGTGTTTTCTGCTCCGTCAGAGGAGGTGTTAAGAGAATATAGAGTAAAACAGGTTATCTTGAGTGCCTATGAATTGGTACCAGAAACATATAGACAATGGTTCAGAAATGCAAGAAAGGAACTGGATCAGACTTATAATGAGTTTGAAATAATTAAAGATAGTAACTTCGATAGAAGGGCGAGAGCATTAAAGATAGAAAGGATATATGAGGATCTTAGAGATGTTATTCTGCTGGAGGAGTTTATAAACTCACTTTCAGAAATGATAAGAACTCATGTTGAGGAACGGAAAGTTAAAACAGCGAGAAGAGCTGCAGAGATGGCAGATGAACACACATTAGTGCATAAATTGAAATCTAGCTTCTACAGCATTTTCATTCCACGAAGGATAAAAATTGGGAAAGAGGGAGATCCTTCAATAAAAAACAAAAAGTAGATCGCACTGGGAACAGTTTACCACATGTGGAAAAAGAAACCCAAGAGGATGGAAAAGAGGTGAAAGACCTCAGATGTTTTTACTACAAGGAGGTGGCACAAACAAAGTCAGTGTGTTGGCCGTTTAAGAAAGGCACTGGGAAAAGGGATGTGGTAAAGGAGGCTAAGCCATTGGATTAGTTGAAGTAGTGAAGGAAATCTGAAAGAGCTCTGAATCCAATGCCTGTCGTCTATGATCCTGACAGATGTGGTGACAGGGATGCAGTATCTATTTGTTATAACCTTCCAAAGTTCCCAGAAATGTTTGTCTAGCCATTCGAAATTTTATGCTGTAATGTGCTCAAGCACAGTCAAGTGGGCTCAATTGAAACTGAGACAATAGAGGCTCAGGTGGGTGAAGAATTAAGGTTTGATTATATCGCAATTGACACTTTTAATTATATGATTTTAATGTAGGAGTATGAAAGGTTTAGAGTGCACTCACAATAGAATCAAACAGGACAATGAATGTAGTCCTGAGCCTGCTGAAAGAAAATAATGAAAATCTTTAGCTGAGGAGATGCACTAACACATAACTGATCCTTGAGTGGAAGGAAGACTCACATTTACGAAGCAGTTTTAAGTTATTCAGTAATATAATAATGAGCAAAATGGTAATTATTGTGCTAAAACTATGGCATGCTCCAGGCTTACGCAAAATGCTAATAAAGACAAATAGATGCTATGGGATTTAATAAGATGGAAAACAAAACTCCACTAAATGCTAAAAATAACCTGAATTAAGCGGCAAAGAGAAGCTGAAATAAAAATAACAAAATGTTGGAAACTCTCAGGGAGTCTGGCAGCATCTGTAGAGAGAGAAATTTTGGGGAAGTAATCTATCTTCCGAATTGGGAGATGTTGGCAATGAAGCATGTTATAAGCATTTATAAAGGCAAAGAAAAAGAGGAGGGGAGCAAAAGAACTAAATAGAAGGTCAGTGCATGGCTAGAAAGATATGTAAGGGAGGTAAATGGAAACATTCATGGGAGAAGTAAAGAAGCAATATAATCTAGATGAGGGCGATTGATAAATTCACCAGGTTGTTGTGGAGGGATTATCTCTTTGCCTTACTGAAAAGGAAGTAAGAAATATTTGCAGTGGTGGAAATGATGCAGCATGGTGGGAAGGCAGCTAAGTGGAACTTTAACATTGTTTTGGGAAAGGGGGAGAAATGTTGAGAGCTAAAGTGCAGGAAGTGGAGCGTACACATTTGAGAGACATACCAATTATAATAGAGGGGATCCTTGATTGTGGAAAATGGAGGTAATAAAAACTGAGATAATAAGGTGTGGAGCTGGATAATCACAGCAGGCCAAGCAGCTTCAGAGGACTTTTTGGGTCTAGACCCTTCTTCAGAAATAGGGGAGGGGAAGGCGATTCTGAAATAAACAGGGTCAGAGGGTAGGCGGACAGAAGATGGATAAAGAAGAAGATAGGTGGAGAGGAGGCAGACAGGTCAAAGAGGCGGGGATGGAACCAGTAACGATGAGCGTAGGCATAGAGTTAGAGGGTGATAAGTCAGTCCAGGGAGGACGGACAGGTCAAGGGGGCGGGATGAGGCTGGTAGGTAGGAGATGGGGATGGGGCTTGAGGTAGGAGGAGGGGATAGGTGGGAGGAAGGACAAGTTAGGGAGGCGGGGACAAGCTGGGCTGGTTGTGGGATGTGGTCGGGGGAGGGGAGATTTTGAAGCTTGTGAAGTCCACATTGATACCATTGGGCTGCAGGGTTCCCAAGCGGAATATGAGGTGTTGTTCCTGCAACCTTCGGGTGGCATCATTGTGGCACTGCAGGAGGCCAGGATGGACATGTCATCTGAGGAATGGGAGGGGGAGTTGAAATGGTTCGCGACTGGGATGTGCGGTTGTTTGTTGCGAACCGAGTGTAGGTGTTCCGCAAAGCGGCCCCCAAGCCTCTGCTTGGTTTCCCTGATGTCAAGGAGGCCACATCAGGAACAGTGGATATAGTACACTACATTAGCAGATGTGCAGGTGAAAATCTGTTTGATGTGGAAGGTCTTCTTGGGGCCTGGGATGGGGGTAAGGGGGGAGGTGTAGGGGCAGGTGTAGCACTTCCTGCAGTTGCAGGGAAAAGTGCTGGGGGTGGTGGGGCTGGTGGGGAGTGTGGAGCAGATGAGGGACTCACGGAGACAGTGATCCCTCCGGAAAGCAGGTAATGGTGGGAAGGGAAAAATGTCTTTGGTAGTGGGGTCAGATCTGCTGTTCCCAATGTGACCTCCTCTACATCGGGGAAACCAAGCGGAGGCTTGGGGACTGCTTTTTGGAACACCCTTGACCTGTCCATCCTCCCTGGACTCACCTATCCCCTCCCTAACTCCCCACCTACACTCACCTTTACTGGCTCCATCCCCGCCTCTTTGACCTGTCTGTCTCCTCTCCACCTATCCTCTCCTTTATCCATCTTCTATCCGCCTCCCCTTCTCTCCCTATTTATTTCAGAATCCCCTTCCCCTCCCCCATTTCTGAAAAAGGATCTAGATCCGAAACACCAGCTTTCCTGCTCCTCTGATGCTGCTTGGCCTGCTGTGTTCATCCAGCTCTACACCTTGTTATCTCAGATTCTCCAGTATCTACAATTCCTACTGTCTCGGTAATAAAAACAGTTCTGTTTGTAAAACCTTTGTTATTAAATTTCCCATCAAAATCTTGCCAAAAAATGTCACATGTTGATGCTGGCTAGGCAAACCATTTAGGAGCTGGAACAAATGAAAGCGAAGTAACTATTCAATAAAATCATGGCTGATCTGTTCTTATTTCAAATTCCATAAAGGTTTTCTTCTCCAATAACCCTCAATTCTCCTGTCTAACAAGAATGTATTCACTACTGTTTTAAACATGTTCAGTGAAATAGCCTTCACCACCTTCTGGGGCAGAGAGTCCCAAAATTGTACGAACAAGAGAAATTGCTGGAAAATGTTACCAGGTCTGGCAGCATCTGCACAGAAACCAGAGTTAATATTTCAGGACCAGTGACATTTCTTCAGCTTGTGACATAACATAAATAACAAGCGGGACAGACTAACAACGCTTCATTGGAGGCAACCAGAATGAAGGTTATCAAGTTGAAACATGTAAAACTCTTATAGGGCTCCACAGGGTAGTTGCCAGAAGGATATTTACACTAGCTGGACTAGTCCAGAGCAAGGAGACACTGTCTTAATATAAACGGCAAGCCATTTAGGATTGGCAATGAGGAGGAATTTATTCACTCAGAGGGTGATGAATCTTTAGAATTCTCTCTTCCAGGAGCCTATGGAGGTTCATTCATTGATTATGTTCAAAAAATCAAACATACAATTTAGGAGAAAACTATGCCATTCAGCCTCCTGATCCTGCTCCTCCATTGAATGAGATCATGTTGACGAGTTTGTATTTTGAATTCCACATTCCCATTTAACTCAAATAACCATTTGATTCTTTGCCTAACAAATATCTATCTACCTTTGCCTTAAAAATATTTAATGACCCCATCTCCACTGCCTCCAAAGGTAGAGAGTTCCAAAGTCACAGAAGTCCCTGAGAGAAAAGAAATTCTCAACATTTCAGTTGTAAAAGTGTCATCCTTAATTTTAAAACAGCGTCCCCTAGTTCTGGACTGACTGAATGATTGACTGACTGAGTGAAAGGGATCAAAGCAGAGATCAACAGATTTCTAGATATCAAAGACATCAAATATTATGGTGATGATGCAGGAAAAAAGCTTTGAGGTGGTAGATCAACCATGATATATGTGATGACAAAGCAGGTTCCAGAGACTGAATGGCTTACTCCTGCTCCTATTTTCCATGTTCCCAATGGGGCAAAATCTGCAGTCATTTAATTTCAGTATAGCCATTTGTATTTCTTGGCTACCCATTGCATAACTATCACAGTTATTTAGTAGAGAGAAATGTTGGCCTCAATCTTCCAATTAACACCAGAACCCCTATTACCAACCTTGCTTGGACAAATGAATGCACATTTCCCTTCAGCAGAGTTATCTGTGTGAACCTCCGAGCCTGCAGCCTTCACAGCTGTAATATCCAGTCCGTCCCTGGAATCCATATAGTTGGCAGTGGAATTGATCAGTGTTTTTGACGCCAGCTGCTGTTTTCCAAGGTTTAAAGACCCTGAAGCTAGTTTGGCAGCTGTTGAGAGAAGATAAATTGTAAGGTAAATGGAAGAGGGAGTAGGGTGGTGGATGGATGAAGAGTCAGGGTAGCAGGTGGGTGAGGGGAGTAGGGTTGCTGGAAGGTGGGTGTGGTATGCATGGGCAGAATTGGGTTTGGAAGATGGAGAGAAGTGGATGTGTTTTGGAGTGTTGAAGAGGGTTGGATCAGATTCAGAGGGGCAGGGAAAGAGAAGGTTTAGTAGTGTGGTCGAAATGAGATGCTTGGTTGGATTGGCCTTGATGTATTGCAGGAAGGTTGGATCAGGTCCAAAGTGGGTTCAGGCAGTTAGCTGCGTTGGTCTGGCCTGCCCCATTGGGTTGGTCAATGTCAATGATTCAAGGCTTAAGGTAAGTGATTACTTGTGGGGTATTCTTCTAGTTAGACAGGAGTTACAGCAGATTTTAATTCCTTTTGTACCTTTCTGGGTATCTAATCAAGTATGTCAGTCAGAAACCTACAAAATCTTCAACATCAATTCACAGTTGGGACTTTTTGGAGGTTCCCAGGTGCTACATAATTGTCCACTGGGAATTTCAGCTTAATAAAAGCAAAATACCACAGATTCTGGAAAGCTGAAACAAACACAGAAAGGCCAAGCAGCATCATAGGAGCAGGAAAACTTGACGTTTCGGGCCTAGACCCTTCATCAGAAATGGGGGAGGGGAAGAGGGTTCTGAAATAAATAGGGAGAGAGGGGGGGCCGGATAGAGGATGGATGGAGGAGAGGACAGGTAGAGAGGAGGCAGACAAGTCGAAGAGGCTGGGATGGAGCCAGTAAAGGTGAGTGTAGGTGGGGGGGTAGGGAGGAGATGGGTCAGTCCAGGGAGGACGGACAGGTCAAGGGGGCGGGATGATGTTAGTAGATAGGAGATGGGGGTGGGGCTTGAGGTGGGAGGAGGGGATAGGTGAGAGGATAGGTTAGGGAGGTGGAGATGAGCTGGGCTGGTTTTGGGATGCGGTTGGGGGAGGGGAGATTTTGAAGCTTGTGAAATCCACATTGATGCCTTTGGGCTGCAGGGTTCCCAGGCTGAATATGATTTGCTGTTCCTGCAACCTTCGGGTGGCATCACTGTGGCATTGCAGGAGGCCCAGGATGGACATGTCGTCTGAGGAATGGGAGGGGGAGTTAAAATGGTTCGCGACTGGGAGGTGCAGTTGTTTGTTGCGAACTGAGTGCAGGTGTTCTGCAAAGCGGTCCCCAAGCCTGTGCTTGGTTTCCCCGATGTAGAGAAAGCCACAACGGGTACAGCGGATGCAGTATACCACATTGGCAGATGTGCAGGTGAACATCTGCCTGATGTGGAAAGTCTTCTTGGGGCCTGGGATTGGGGTGAGGGAGGAGGTGTGGGGGCAGGTGTAGCACTTCTTGCGGTTGCAGGGCAAAGTGCCGGGTGTGGTGGGGCTGGAGGGGAGTGATTCTCCAGCATCTGCAGTACCTTTTATCTCTCACAAACACAGAAAGCACTGGAGAAACTCATCAGGTCTGGCAGCATCTGTGGAAAGAAAGCAGAGTCAATGATTCGAGTTTAGTACAACTTTTCTTCAGAAGACTCTGAAGAGTTCTGATGTAAAATCATACCAGACTCAAAACATTAACTTTATTTCTCTGCACAGATGCTGCCTGATCTGCTGAGTAATTCCTGTTCTCTTTTAAGAACAAAATGTGGTTTCAGAGGTCCTGAAGATACAACTGACAGATACAATCAAGGGGAGATACATTCAAAGGGAGGTCATGCCTGACAAATCTGGTAGAATTCTTTGAGGAAGTAATAAGCAGGGTAGATCAAGGAAAGCCAATGGATGTTATCCAGCTGGACTTCAAGAAGGCCTTTGACAAGGTGCTGCACAGGAGGCTGCTGAGTAAGATAAGGGCCCATGGTGTTAGAGGCAAGGTGCTAGCATGGATAGAAGATTGGCTGACGGACAGAAAGCAGAGAGTGGGGATGAAAGTGTCTTTCTCAGGATGGCAGCCGGTGACAAGCGGTGTTCCGCAAGGGTCAGTGTTGGGACCACAACTTTTCACTTTATACATTAATGATCTAGATGAAGGAACTTCATCTAAGTTTGCTGACAATACAAAGATAGGTGGAGAGCCAGGTAGTATTGAGGAAGCGGGGAAGCTGCAGAAGGGTTTGGACAGGTTAGGAGAGTGGGCAAAGAAGTGGCAGATGGAGTACAACGTGGGAAAGTGTGAGGACATGCACTTTGGTAAGAAGTACAAGAGCATGGACTATTTTCTAAATGGCGAGAAAATTTGGAAGTCTGAAGTGCAAAGAGACTTGGGAGTTCTAATCCGGGATTCTCACAAGGTAAACTTGTAGGTTGAGTCAGTAGTCAGGAAGGCAAATGCAATGTTGGCATTAATTTTGAGAAGACTTGAATATAAAAGCAGGGATGTACTACTGAGGCTTTATAAGGCTCTGGTCAGGCCACATTTGGAGTATTATGTGTAGTTTTGGGCCCCATACCTCAGGAAGGATGTACTAGTTCTGGAGCGGGTTCAGAGGAGGTCCCATGAGAATGGTCCCAGGAATGGAAAACTTAACATATGAGGAACGTTTGAGGACTCTGGAACTACACTCATTGGAGTTTAGAAGGACGAGGGTGGATCTAATTGAAACTTATAGAATACTGAATGGCCTGGACAGAGTGGATGTTGGGAAGATGCTTCCATTGGTAGGAGAGACTAGGACCTGAGGTCACAGCCTTAGAGTAAAGGGAAGACCGTTTAGAACAGAGGTAAGGAGAAACTTCTTCAGCCAGAGAATGGTGAATCTATGGAATTCACTGCCACAGAAGGCTGTGGAAGCTAGGTCATTGAGTACATTTAAGGCTGGGAGATAGATAGGTTCTTGATTATCAAGGGGATCAAGGGTTACGGGAAGAAAGCAAAGAATGGGGTTGAGGAACTTATCAGCCATGATTGAATGCCAGAGCAGACTCAATGGGCCGAATAGCCTAATTTCTGCTCCTATGTCTTATGGTTTTATGCCATAGAATTATGTCCCAAATGACATTGTCAGTCAACCCACAGCAGGAGGACTGCAGCGGTTCAAGAAGGCAGCTCACCACCACCTTCTCAAGGGCAACTAGGAATGGGCAAGAAATGCTGGCCAGCCAGCAGCACCCATATCACACACAAAAAAATTAAAAATACCAGCATATGGTGACATAATAAATTCTTCCAGTCATTCTATGATGCTTGAAATGATTTATTTGTATGTATATGGGAATTTCAACTTACCGGACAATTACCACATTGTCAGTGATTCAGGACGTCCTCATGGTCTTGTCACGTATCTTCCAGGTATATTGGACTCCCATTATCCAGCAAAACTTGTTATCAGTAATGGCTATCCAGGAACCTTTGCCATTTTTACCACCTGCCATGGGTGTATGGCCACATCACAAATGTTCCTTCTACGGCAAACAAGTGCTGAGGTAGGACTTGGCCCTGGTTTCTGGCTCATGAGTCAGGAACATTCCCAATTGAGCTTCGTTCTGAGCCCAAATGAGATCCTAAGCTTATAGGGGAGTGAAATTATTGAGAGAGAAGTTTTGCTTTTCAAAAAAAGAGGTACAAAAGGAAATAAGGGACAATTCTGAAAGGGTAAAATTAACAATTGCATTCAGATGTTTGGAAATGTTATTATCTTCCCTAAAGATTCAGTAAGTGGTTCACATTCTGCAGGCAGTTTTACTGATTTTATACTTCTCTTGGAATTTCTTTTCAAAGAAAAAAAATCACAACCTCTTCTTCAACTAGCCAGAATATACTGCACTTAATTAAAAATCAGAATAGTCCTTTTTGGGGAAATGTGAAAATAACAAACTGAAGTGACTTTAGATTTCAGAGATAGTAAGAACTGCCGATGTTAGAGTCAGAGATAATACAGTGTGGAGCTGGAGGAACACAACAGGCCAGGCAGCATCAGAGGAGCAGAAGAAATGACGTTTGGGTTGGGACTCTTCTTCAGAAAATCTTTTTCTAAATTCAGCAGGGTTGACGTTTCGGATCGGGACCCTTCTTCAGAATTTTTTTTTCTGAAATCACACTATGTTATCTGATTTTAGATTTCATCTGGCAGCAGGAAGTTGCCTTGAGCTGATCCTGATTTGCCATCAGTATTTCAATAGAACTGTTGTGAAAAACCCTGTTCGTAGGAGTAAGGAGCAATTCCATCTCACACATGGTGAGGTTCAGTAAGTGGACCAAAAGAACTTCCAAGCAAGTTCTGAATGTTGCTGTCCTGACAATCAAGGTGTTTCTCTCATGGTAAAAAGACACCCATGATATCCTGAAAAAATTTCCAAAACTATTCATAGCCTCAGTTTATATTTCTATGATTGATTGCTTCCAAGTTTGTTAAGGTGTAGATAATGGCATAGTGGTGCTGCCTAACCTCTCCATTCATGCTCTTCATTTAAGGAAAACAGCCATCTTTACCTGTGACTCCTTCCTACATGTGACTCCAGGCCCACAGCAACATGGCTGGCCTAGCAAGCCTTTCAGTTGTATCAATCACTAAAGAGCCTCAAAAAATGGAAGGAAACTGGACAGGCTACCTGGCATTGACAACAGCAAACTTGTCCTCCTTGCTAACATCTGTGTCATAGACTAGTCAAGCAATAGCCTGACATAGTCATACTCATGGAATCATACCCATACAATGTCCCAGATAACACCATCTATTAGTGTGTCCTGTCCTGCCAAGTAGACCCAGCACAGGAAGCAGCAGACCAGTACATATTTGGAAGGGAGTTGAACTGGGAGACATCAAAATTGACTTCAGAGCCCATGAAATCTTATGACATCAGGTCAAACATGGGCAAGACTCCTGCTGATTGCCATGTGCCTTATCCCACTCCTACCCTGCCCTCACACCCAGCTGATGAGTCATTACTCCACTCTGCTGAAGACCACTTTCAGGAAGATCTGAGGGTGGCAGGGGTGCAATGTTTATCACCAAGAGTTACTTGGCAGCAACACTGTGCTCCAGAGCTTGATGCAGAAGAGCCAAGCTGTTCCAGCACAGTTACAAGACTGGCATCTGCCCGACAATGTGGAAAATTGCTCAGGTGTGTCCTGTACACAAAAAATAAGACAAATCCAACCTACCTCTTCAACCTACTCTCCCTTATGAGTAAACTGATGGAAGCTCACCGCCACCTTCTCAAGAGCAACTAGGGATGGGTAATAAATGCTGGCATAGTCAGCGAAGCTCACATTCCATAAACAAATAAAAACAATGCTATCGAGAAAATTGGGAGAGAATTACTTTGTCATATTTTCTTGAATAGTGTTATGGGATTTTTATACCTAACTCAACAGGCATAGATTTGGTTTAAGACCTCATCTGAAAGTTCTAACCACTCAATGTATTTTTAATACATTTAATGTGTGATGTATTTTGTTTTAGCACTGAGCCAACCTACCTCAATAAATAAGCTTTTTAAGCTTTATAATTATGAGCTCCTGCAAAATTTATTCTACAAAACTTATTTCTGCTCAAATCCAGCATATTTATGGGACCTATACATAAGGCTAGGAAAATAGAAAATCTCTGAACAAAAGATTGGTTTGTCTTTCTGATATTGAGTTAAAAGTAAACGTAAAATAATTAAACAGCACTGTTAGAGAATTTCACTCAATGCTTACAGGAGAAGCCAAACTTTTTGAGGCAATCCTTGAAATAATTTGAAATGGATACTTCTTACAATTACTGCAAAAAAATCAGATTTAGGATTCTTTTTTTACATTGTGATGCATCCATTTTTAAATGATTAAACTGTAATGAGCTCTGATAAAATTGTGCAAATAATCCTTTGGTCATGCTCCTTTGCTTTCTTAACAGCTTTTTTTGGGTTCATTAGTTAAGTACTTGATTTATTTCGATCAATACCATCAGAGCATTCAAGTATTTAGCACCATCTAATTAAGCACCTTTTCCCTTTTATTACAGACTAGACTGTGATACCAGCACATCTGTTTTCTACTGAACGATTGAATATTTATTCACCTGACTGCTTAATGCAGACAGAAATTGAATCCTAATGCTTGGTTCTTTTATTCTGGGATACTGACTGAGCACAGATAGCTGAAAAAGTAAATTGTTATCATAGGCCCAAAACGTCAAGCTTTCCTGCTCCTATGATGCTGCTTGGCCTGCTGTGTTCATCCAGCTCCACGCCTTGTTATCTTAAATTGTTATCATGTTTTGTTAGCTGTTATTAATTTTTTTTGATAATGGTCCACAGCAACATTGGTGTCTACTTAATGTCCCATCAACTTAGCTGCATGTATATAGATCTGTATTTGTATCACATCTGCAATGGGTAGAATATTGTGATGATGGCAGTCTCCTCTAATGGCTCAAGAACTAGCAAAGCCCTAGTTTCTTACTTTCTGGGAAGGCTGGCTGGTGGTATGTGCCAACAAGGAATACGACATGCCAGCAGCAGGTGTTTCCTTGGACCACTCCTTCCAGGCAGAAGAGCCAACTATGAAGATTTGTTGCTGATTCAGGAGCTGGCAGTGTTTTTGAATGGCAGCACGACTGAGGAGGCCTTTGCAGATGCTCGAACAACAAACACACAAGGGCCAGGACCTAGACCACAGGTACTGATGTGAGAAAGGGGACTTGTGGGGTGGGGATCAGGGGAGTTGAGAAGGTTTTGGCAAGGGTTGGGGCAGCTATCAGAGGACATCTTTGGGTTCTCTAGTATGTTTGTGTCACAGCTGATCCTAGGATATCTCACACATGTCTCGACGTAACTGGCACTATTGGTGACAGATAAGTTGAATACTGGTGGAGAGGCAGTCTTTTCTGTTAAGGACGTCTACAAGCTGGTATAGGGCACTCTCAAAGCAATGTGGGCACACTCTCTTGTGTCCTGTTCCATGGGGAATACAGTGATTGAACTTTGGAGAAGATTACTCCATGAGCTGCTTGACTACTTGACTCTTCTTGTCGCAGAGAATGATACCAACAGGTACAATCTGGATAAAATAGCATTGCCACACCTGGATGCATTTGTGGGTTGAGGATTGAAAGTTGACACACAGAGCCCCACTGCTACTATAAACCAGACATTAACACAAAAATACAAAGCGACTATAATCTTGATGGCTTTCTGAATGCAAGTCCTGCTCCAACAGATTATATATTTAGGTGATGGTGGCTCAAGACGTCCTTATTCCGCACCTGCACTGTGTTTCTGAGAGATATAGATTGCAAGAAGTATAGATTTGTGGTAGGGTCTGGTCTACACCTGCTGCTTCTTCTTGGAGGTTGTGTGACAGATGCTGGTTGGAGGTTGCTGTTCTTGTTTAATATTAATAATATAGCTGCTGCCCCCTTTTACTGGCATCAAAATCCACTATCACTCTTTTTCTCCCTTTTTGGATGCTGCCTGACCTGCTGTATAATTACAGCATTTTCAGATTTTTTTTATTTCAGATTTCTTTTGCCAACACTATCTGGTGTGATCTATAATACTGTGTTGCAAATATCACCAAGGGGACAAAAAAAACAATGAAAAAGGGAAAGAAAATGTGGAGAGATTGATAGGTATCTTAAAGGTAGTTAGCACATCATGTGGGGAGTACAGTGATCGGTGACTTCTCTATATCTCTCATTCCTAGATTTCGGAATTAACAACTTCACAGGAAAGTTTAAAAGACCTGCTATCAAGTGAACCTGTGATCTGTTCCTAGTGTACGATATACTCACTGTTCGAGAATCTCCCAGCAGGGAATGGTTGCTTAACAGCTGTTAGGGAATACATTCCTAATTTACAATTTTCTCAAAACAAAAAAGCTCACACTCTTCCCTTCTGTCAGATTCATCAATCTTCTTTTAAAAATCTAAACCATAGCTGCACTTCTGGCAGCAACAGAAGATGACTTTGAAACACTTTATTTTGGAAGTGCAGTAACAACTAACAACTGAGATGCCAATTCAAAATGTGAAATAGAGCTTGCCTTCAACCCTTTGTAATATAGGACTTTGCACCATTAACCAGCGTAATGTTTTGATACTTTAATTTCTTACCCATGTGCAAAATTGCAGGTCAAATTTTTGATGCTTTTTAAATCTACCTTCTGCTTCAGTTGTCAATTGCCCTAAATCTGTGTTCTCTGGCGTTGATCCTTCTGCTGCAGAAAACTTTTCTCCTTATTTGGTTAATCAATACCCTTCATAATTTCGAATAAACCTCTTAAATCCACCTTGTGGAGACCGTCCAGACCCAAAACATCAGCTTTCCTGCTCCTCTGATGCTGCTTGGCCTGCTGTGTTCATCCAGCTCTACGTCTTGTTATCTCAGATTCTCCAGTGTCGGCAGTTCCCACTATCTCATCAGTTGCTCATCTCCGTATTTAAGAGAAATGTCACATTCCTGATATTATTATAAGTATGGTTACAGGAATTTACAATGTAAAATAATGACAGAATTTACACAGGCATATATTCTGGTGGTTGAAGGATCTCTTCATTGAGTTGAAGGTCTCAAGTACAAGTCTAGGTTTGCCGCCTTAAAATGAAGATACAAATCTTCCTCACTATCTAACTGACAGAGATACAGGTGACAAAATACTTTGTTTCTGATTCAAATTTTGTTAGTCTAAAAGAAGTGAACAATATAATAAGAAAATCGTGTTGTTAATAGAAATTATTGGCAATAAAACACACTATATGTAGCATTTGAATTAATGCAAAGAAACTAGTAAGACACCATTGCAGAAAACATAGGGACCATGAAGACCTGTGACAGAAGCCAAGTGAGAGGACTGGTTGTACTGTAAGAATGAATGAAAAGAGATCCTATGAGCAGAATGATGTGATTTGTTTGTGTGAATATATAATGGAAAATGGATTGTCTTTCCAAAAGGTATGAGTTTTCTATTAAATTCCCTTTGAAAAGTTGAGACAAAGACATTCTAAAGAAATGATATTGCAGCATATAGTTTTCTTTAAATCCTATTTGATTGAAAAGCCCATTGCTTTTCAAGTGTATTTAAACATGGTGTAGAAACTTAAAGCAAAAGGGCCATGACAGGCTGAATTTTACTAAAAGTCAGCTAAGCGTCAATTTTGTTACGTTTCCTTGAGGATTTGTGCGTGCACTAAACAGCAAGGCAAGGCAAAGTACTGTGACCCTTTAGCTCCGGCTGAGAAAGAAAACTCCAGAAAGACAAAGCAAGGCAGAGATGCTGTGACCATCCAAATAGGCTCAAAGTAGATGAATGTTTAGAGAGCAAATAAGGAGCCCTGAGATGCATCCCTAACCAATCCATGAGGTTGGTGACTTCCGCTGTGTGCAAAATGTCCTGGCAGCAGGATTACTACGAGAAGTATTAGTGTGCTCAAAAATACAACTTTGAAGCCAAAAGATAGGGCACAACTGCAGCACTATAAGATACTCACACAGCTCTAAATCCTTTACCTTACTAATGCAATGAACATACTATTAAAACACAACAATAGACCTCAGCAAGAATCATCCCCATCAGTGAGGGGAATGAGAAAAATAGGGAAATAAACTATACGATTCAACTTGAGTTTTAAAAATACCCCATAGATTTAAAATAAGTTGAAATTTTCAAATTAAAGCTCATAAAGCTACAGAGCCAAAAACTGAATCAAAATGTTATAATCTAGGAAGTACTCTTAAATGTATGCCGCCTTGTGCTCACTGCTTGTCCATTGCTAAGAACTTGAGAAATATCACATTTTTGCTGAATAAAGCAAAAATTGTGTCTGAAAATTAAGCAGGGTAACTTCACCTTGGACCTCTGTCACAAAACCTCATCAAATTCATGACATCTATTCAACGTCCCTTCAAAAACATGAATGGTACAGACAATAAGAGGTACATCTCTGGTACATGCCTGCTCCGATAAACATGAAACTTGGCTATTGAGGGCAACATTTTTGAAGAAGTGCAAAAAATTTGTCTCCTGTTATATTCAATCTATTTCTAGAGCTGCCATTAAATATATGTTTTTACAATTTTGAGCTTCATCTTGAGTGGAGGAAGTAGGTACAGTTGTCCTTGTGAATCTCTAAGCAAAATTTTGGAAATCTGATTATTTGGATATTATCATATTGCTGATTGCACATCAGTTACTGCTTTTCATTGAATATAGAACAAAGAACATAGAACAGTACAGCACAGTACAGGCCCTTCGGCCCACAATGTTGTGCTGAACTTTTACCCTAATCCTAAGGTCTATCTAACCTCCACCCCTACCTTATACTATCGTCCATATTCCTTTCTAATAGCTGCTTAAAAGCCCCTCATGATGCCGGCTCCACTACCTTCTCCAGCAATGCATTCCGCGTCCCGACCACTCTCTGAGTAAAGAACCTACTTCTGACGTCTCCCCTATATCAACCTCCACTCACTTTAAAACTATACCCCCTCAAAATAGCTACCTCCACCCTAGGAAAAAGTCTCTGGCTATCTACTCTATCTATGCCTCTGATCATTTTGTACTCCTCTATCAAGTCACCTCTCATCCTTCGTCGTTCTGAAGAGAAAAGCCCGACCTCTCTCAACCTTTCCTCGTAAGATCTTTCCTCCATTCCAGGTAACATCCTGGTAAATCTCCTCTGCACCTTTTCCAACACTTCTACATCTTTCCTGTAATAAGGCGACCAGAACTGGACACAATGCTCGAGATGTGGCCAAACCAGGGTTTTCTTTAGCAGGAGCAAAACTTCACGGCTCTTGAACTCAGTCTCTCTATTAATGAAAGCTAACACACCATACGCCTTCTTAACAACTTTATCCACCTGGGTGGCAGCTTTCGGGGAACTGTGGACATGAACCCCGAGATCCCCCTGCTCCTCCACACTGCCAAGAATCTTTCTGTTAACCCTGTATTCTGCTTTCAAGTTTGTCCTTCCAAAATGAATCACCTCACACTTTTTAGTGTTAAACTCCATCTGCCACTTCTCAGCCCAGCTCTGCATTCTATCAATGTCCCTTTGTAACCTAGAAAATCCTTCCACACTGTCCACAACGCGACCCACCTTCATATCATCCGCAAGCTTACTAACCTACTCTTCCACTCCTTCATCCAAATCATTTACAAAAATTACAAATAGAAGAGAACCCAGAACAGATCCTTGTGGTATACCACTCGTAACTGAGCACCATGTTGAATATTTTCTGTCCACTACCACCTTTTGTCTTCTAAGGGTCAGCTAATTCTGAATCCAATCTGCCACATTTCCCCCCATTCCATGCCTCCTTACCTTCTGCATGAGCCTACCATGGAGAACCTTATCAAACTTAAATCCATGTATACCACATCCACTGCTCTACTTTCATCCACGTGTTTGGTCACCTCTTCAAAGAATTCAATAAGGTTTGTGAGGCATGATCTACCCCTCACAAATCCATATTGACTATCACAAATCAAACTGTTCCTTTCCAAGTGACCATAAATTCTATCTCTCAGAGCCCTTTCCAATAATTTGCCCACCACTGACGTAAGACTAACTGGCCTGTAATTTCCGGGGTTATCTTTATTCACTTTTTTGAACAAGGGAATGACGTTTGCCTCTCTCCAATCTTCCAGCACTATATCCGTGGACAGCGAGGACGAAAAGATCATCGTCAAAGGCCCTGAGATCTCTTTCCTCGCTTCCTGTAGAATCCTTGGATAAATCCCATCAGGCCCAGGGGACTTATCTATCTTCAACTTCCTCAAAAATCCTAGCACATCTTCCTTACTAACAGCAACCTCCTCTAGCCTCCCAGCCTGTTTCACACTGTTAATATACTAAAACAGTGACTACACTTCAAAAGATATTTAAGGTGCCAGAGAGCTCTTTGAGACACCTGGCACTGCTGTAACGTGGAACAATACAAGCTCCAATCTTTCTTTGGCCTTATTTCAGATGAGGTAAGTCTCTTCCCCATAATGGCAATATAAATGGTGATTTCTGAAAGATACTGCACATTCAATATGAAATAAAATGAAAATTTGAACTAAGCATATTACCCTGTTTTATAACCCACACCTTGGGCAAGGTTCCCCAATTCATAACTGATCCAGACAGGATACCCCAAACTGCTAAGCACCTGGCTAAAGAAGGATGAACCGGTTCCCCTTTGTTACTCACATTCAGCCTTCAGTAGGTTGCAACAAGATTATTTTAACAAATCATTTAAATAAACAAAGCTGCATTTTTGGAATGCATTGCATGGATTTATTCCAAACCCTTAATTACCACTTGATTCCCTACTCTGCAGAAAGAGGCTATTCAGCTAATTAAACCCACACCAACCCTCTGAACAGCATCCCACCCAGACCTATCCTCTTAACCCCACATTTACCCTGTCCTGTTACATGTGCAATCCACCTTACCTGCACATTGTGGTCTGTGGGAATCAGCCACAGAAGGAGAATATGAAAACTCCAAGCAGTCAATCACCCAAGGCTGGGATTGAACCTAGGTCCCTGTTGCTGTGAGGTAACAGTGATATACACTGAGCTACCGTGTTGCCCCATATTTATGAGATGTGATTTGTAGTTCTCTTTTCTTTACAAAAAAGAAATCCTCACCTGCCTTTTTTTATAGGTTGTTATTATATCTTGGATTTGCTTTCAGCATACTTTAATAATTATGCAGCAAATATATTGATAATTGTCATTATTTTTGAGGCATTGAAGAAATTTTGACTTTGGTTGATTGGTGGATGGTTAAAGAGAGTAAATAGAAATAAAAAGCACTGAACTTCTGAAGGAGATTTTAGGTCAGCCAATGAAAAGCTTGGTCCGAAAGGTGGGTATTAAAGATTGTCTTAAAGAAAAAATAAGAAGTAGAAAGGCTGACAGATGCAGTGAGAATCTATCAAAGTTCAGTCCTACGCAAATGAAGACACAACAACCAATGATGGAGAGATTAAAATTGGTTAAGATCAAGAGACTAAACACAGAGGAATGTAGATATCTTGGACAGATTGTGGAGCTGGAGGAGATTACAGAGATAGTGAGGTGCAAGGCCACGAAAGGATTTGAACAAAACAGATGAATTTTATTATTGCAACGTTGCTTGATTCGGGGCCAAATTAAGTCAGCGAGCGTGGGGATGATCATTAAGTGAGACCTGTGAGTTAAGGCATTAGCAGTATGGCTTGGATAATGTTAAATATGTGGAAGGTAAAATGCGAATGACAGCCATGAGTGCATTGGACTAGTTAAATTTAGAGATAAGGAAGGCATGAATGATAAGAGTTTAAACTGACCATGAGAGTGATGTTTGGCTCCCTGATGGAAATGCAATCAAAGATGTTATTGATGGCACAAGTAAGAAATTGCAAGCTCTCAGTGTCATATGAGATACCGAGACTATGGACAGACTGTTACCAGGGAAAGGGTTGGTATTCAAAGTTGGGGGGTGGAGTTTGTAGTGAGCACCAAAAACAAGGGTTTCAGTTTTCCCAAAATTTAATTGGTAAAAACAATCCTCATTGTTTTCAAAGACAGTTTGGTTCTGTTTTACTGAAATTAGTATTTATTGATTTTCTTTTGAGCCCAAAGAGGCTATCAAATCCTAAAATAGAATTGATTGATTTTAAAATTCCGCTCAATGCATTGTATTCCAACATTTAATGATAATCAATAGCAAACAGAAATGAAGCTAAATCCAATTAGATAAAGTCCTTAAAAGAATCTAATTTTGTCCAAAGAACATTTGTTCACAAAATTTAATTTCTCAAAAAATATTGAGCAGGATTGAATTTTTTTTGACTGAGTTAGAAAAATACTTTTTGAAGACTTATAAGCCTTTTTCTCTTTCTCATGTTTCTTAAGCTGTGTATGTATGCAATTTCCTGGTGCCAATATCTGACTGATTAGAATTCCTGAGGAACAAAATATTAAGAAATCAAGTAGAGTGCAGAAATAAAACATTTGGTCCTTTAAAAAGGAAGAATGGAACATATATTCTGATATTATGACCATAAAAACACGTAATTAGAAATTACTTTGAAATCAGAATGAAGAATTGTTTTTTCCTTAAATTGCTTCATTGTTGCTTAAGTTTTTTAAATGGATTATCTTAATTTCAGTACTGGTAAAATGTTTAACAATAGTTTTGTCTAGGATAAACTATTATCTAGAATTACCAACATCCCTACCCCCACAATCTCTCAGTCTTTACATCAAAATCTCTTGTATCTGACAATGCTTGTATTTGAAATATTAGCCTGGAAATGGTCGTATAAAGTGGTTGTAAAACAGAGCTAATAATCAGAGGACTCCCTAAGATTTGGTGTGCTGAATTCACACTGCAACATGGCAGCTAGGGAGTTTAAATTAATCCAAAGGAAATAAATATGGAGTTAAAAATAGAGCTGAAATGGAATGAAATCACACAATACCCAGTTGTTTCGAAGGAATCCTTACACTAGGTGATGAACAGAAGGCTTTCAAATGTGTAACCATGTTGACTTTGGTTTAATTACATTGCGCAGCTTGAAAGTTTTTGGAGAAGGAACAAGCAGAGGAAAAAGAGAAAAGCTGTTTCCATGTCAGCTCTCCTGCTTGACAGAGCTTGCTACTTGACATGACCATATGTTTTTGTTGCATAATTAACTTGTTGTAATGATCTGAAACTCTGATTACTCTCAACATACCCACAATATTGGCTGCAGCCGACCCTGATTGATTGAATTATTAGATCGGTTAATAACAATGACAATCTGCTTAATTGAAATGACAACAAAATGACAGAATTAAAAATCTTCAAGGAGCATTTTCTGCTGCATTGGTAATTTCCCTAACCCTGAGTCAGAAGGTCTGAGTTCAAGTTCCACCTACCTCAGTGGTATGTCACACCATGTCCAAACTCACTATATGTGGTTTAATAAAAATAACTAAAACAATCAACAAGTGAAGCAGTCTTACTCTAATTCTGAGGTAATGGCGAGGTAATGCAGTTAGGGGGGACTAACAAGGCAAGACACTACTTAATGAATGGTAAGACCCTTGGGAATATATAATATCAAAGGAAACTTGGTGTTCATGTCCACAGATCTTTGAAAACAGTTGAAAAGGGAGATGATGGTTAAGTCAAATGGGATCATGCTTTTATTAGTCAAGGTGCTGAATACAAGGCCAAGGAGGTTATGATGCAGCCATATACACCATGAGTTAGGCCACAGTCGGAACACTGTGTGCAACTCACCACACAATAAGAAGGCTGTGATTGTGGCAGAGAGGGTGTAGTGAGATTTACCAGAATGTTGTCTGGGCTGGATTGATTCAGCTATGACGAGAGACTAGATAGGCTGAAGGTGTTTTCCTCCAAGCAGGGAGTGGACCTGATTAAAATGCACAAAGTGCTGAAGAACATAGACACGGTAAATGAGAGGAAACTTCCCCTTAGTACAGAGGTCAATAACCATGGGAATATTTTTAAAGTAAGGCACAGGAAGTTCAGAGGGAACTTGAGGAAAAAAAAGTCAGACAGAGAGTTGTGGGTATCCGGAACTCACTGTCAAAGGGTGCTGGAGGCAGAAACTATAAAAGCAGCATTTTGATGAGCACTTGAAACAGCAAATGACAAAGCTATAGAACAAATGTTGGAAAATGGGATTAAAATACATAGATGATACACAACTGGCACAGACACAATGGTTCAAAGGACCTTTCTCTGTGCTGTAAAAACTCTCTATGACTGAACAGAATTCTGTATTCAGCATATTTTGGACATTGTCACTTCCCATGTGCTAGACAAAGTAAAACATTACTTCATTATTGAGATACAATTATTTTGCACCAAAAATGTTTCAGGAGACGGATTTTCAAAATCTGGGCTCAAATCTTAATCAGACAACAATTCAAATTAAAGACTGAACAAAGACTTTGCATATTTATAACTTTAAAACGAAAGCCATGGTCTTGTAACCTTGAATACCCAGTTTATATGGATAGAATAACAAATTGGACTTCATGTATGAATGCTGGATGTCAGTAGCTGTCCAAATTATAACACTTCAGCCCTATTTTGCGGTATAGTTAACTTGATGCTTCTCCTGTTGGGAACGTTTTGCCACTGATGTTATTGTCCACTCAAAATGTATGCCATACACATGACCAGACAGCCAGCATAAATGTTCCCTGCACATATTTACCCTCAATTGCGCATCAATTCAATATGCAGAGTCAACAATCAATTGTAATGGCTCCTTTGAAATCAAAATTCAATAAAATGTTCAAGAACTGATCAAGTGGTATGATCAAATTTGATCACAGTGCACAAGCTAGAACTGAATGAATATTTTATAATGGTATTCATTCTGCCATTGAGTCACTGATATCTCACTATCTCTGGCACATTGACATTGTGCAAGTCCAGCAATCTAACGTAAAAAATAGAAATATTAAAAGCTGCTTTAAATGCATTTTGACTGCAGCTACCCTGAGTGGGAGAGATAAGATGATTATTTGGAAAGAAGTGATAAGACATAATTGATTATAATGGCAGAGATAAAAGGTACTGCAGATGCTGGAGAATCTGAGATAACAAGCGTGGGGCTGGATGAACACAGCAGGTCAAGCAGCATCATAGGAGCAGGAAAACTTGACGTTTCGGGCCTAGACCCTTCATCAGAAATGGGGGAGGGGAAGAGGGTTCTGAAATAAATAGGGAGAGAGGGGGAGGCTGATAGAGGATGGATAGAGGAGAGGATAGGTGGAGAGGAGGCAGACAAGTCGAAGAGGCGGGGATGGAGCCAGTAAAGGTGAGTGTAGGTAGGAGGGTAGGGAGGAGATAGGTCAGTCCAGGGAGGATGGACAGGTCAAGGGGGCAGGATGATGTTAGTAGATAGGAGATGGGGGTGTGGCTTGAGGTGAGAGGAAAAACAGGTTAGGGGGGTGGAGATGAGCTGGGCTGGTTTTGGGATGCGGTTGGAGGAGGGGAGATTTTGAAGCTTGTGAAATCCACATTGATGCCATTGGGCTGCAGGGTTCCCAGGCTGAATATGATTTGCTGTTCCTGCAGCCTTCGGGTGGCATCATTGTGGCACCTGCCCCCACACCTCCTCCCTCACCCCAATCCCAGGCCCCAAGAAGACTTTCCACATCAGGCAGATGCTCACCTGCACATCTGCCAACGTGGTATACTGCATCCGCTGTACCCGTTGTGGCTTCCTCTACATCGGGGAAACCAAGCGGAGGCTTGGGGACCGCTTTGCAGAACACCTGCGCTCAGTTCGCAACAAACAACTGCACCTCCCAGTCGCGAACCATTTCAACTCCCCCTCCCATTCCTCAGATGACATGTCCATCCTGGGCCTCCTGCAATGCCACAGTGATGCCACCCGAAGGCTGCAAGAACAGCAAATCATATTCAGCCTGGGAACCCTGCAGCCCAATGGCATCAATGTGGATTTCACATCTGCAGTACCTTTTATCTCTGATGCAGATCAAACTAACCCTTTGATTCATTGTTTGGGACTTCCCTCCCAGTGTTATGGATTGGACACTCCACCCTGAAGTCAGATCCATCTAACTGGTTTTGGCAATTGTACCTCCTTCTCCGGGATCTGATCATCGATACAAACAATGAAGTTTGTGCTGCAAATGCTCCATCCATTTATAACAGGCACTGAGCATCCATTACCCTGAAACAGATTGCTGGAAAAATGTCTCAAAAAATGGAATTATTTTGGCAGGAACAGGAGTGAGCCCAGGACTCTATTTACAGAAACAACATGAAAGCCCTTGGGAGACCACTAGTGGAACATATTCTCCCAGCCCAGGCGTGGTGACAGCTGATATATTTGTCCTCCCAGAATCAGCCTGCTTCAACAGGGCTCCACTCATTGCCTGAAAATCACCATGAAAAGGAAATTCTTGAGTCATCAATTTAGTACTTAAAATGAGCTTAAGTGTATTTTTTTCAAATTCTTTTTACTGAACTCATTCATAACATATGGGTAGTAGCTCCACCATGATCCCCTGTCACCCATTGCTCTCGAGATAATTGTTCTGAGCTAATTCTTGAACTGGTGCAGTCATAGCTGTTTGGTACAAGCAGTTAAGAGTCAATCATATTGCTGCAGATTTGGAGCTACATCTATAGTAGGACAGGTAAGGATGACAAGTTTCCTTCCATGAAAAACAAGTGAATTAGATGGATATTGTGTGAACTTAGTGAAAATTTGTAGCGTGGGTTGGGGATGCAGGACCCATGACTTTGAAGGAATGCAAATGAGACCCATCTCTTAGGTCATTAACAAAATATCCTGAGAATCACCTAGACAATCAACTAAGTAGGGACAAACCATTAGACATAATTACTTGGACAACAGGACTCTGGATATGAAAGGAATGGATCTAGGAATAATCTAATAATAATATTCAGACAACTAGAATCCACTAGCCATGACTATTTTGGGTTGCTGGGCTATTGAAGAGGAATGGTCACGTGATAAGCCAGCTGACCCCTTTGTATTTAAACTATTGGTTTATTTGCAGATCAGCACACAAGCAAATAAGACTCTCAAGAATAAAATGCTCTGAAGAATAAAGAAAAAAAACCCACCAAACTTGCAAGTTTAGAGCTCTCTGTGCTGTTTGATTATTGTCATACTACAGGCAGAGAGTAACTGTAACCCTAGTATCTCCTGTCCCTGAAAGGAATCATCAACATAATCCACCTTGACAACCAGTCCAAAACATCCCCAAGTTTAAACTTGATTGTTCTTATTTTAGAAAATAAAACAGAACTTGTCCATGTGTTTAGCAGTTGTTTCATATATATATATATGTACAGTTAAACACCTGTTTGATTGGAACATGTATCCTTGTTTCAAAAAATAAGTTGAAAATCAAACAGGATGTGGGCAAGAGGGAAACCCTCCTTTTTCATCTGGTCTTAACAGCACTTTACATCTAACGAAACACTTTTGAAATACAGTCCTGGTTGTAACATAAGAAATATGACAACCACTTTGTGTACTGTTAGTTCCCCAAACAGCAATATGATAATAGTAGATGATCTTATTTCTGAATTGGCAAAGGCTGTCCAGGTCACAAGGGTTAACTGCCCAGTGGTCCTTCATAATAATGCAATGCAATTTCTCATTACCTGACATGTAATGTCTCATCCAAAAGATCGCATCTCCAGCAACACAGCAGTTCCTCATTGTTGCACTGGAGTGTCAGCTTTGAGTTCTGTGTTCATGTCTCTAGAGTGGGACTTGCACTGACAATTTTCAAATTCATAGACAACAGCAATGTTAACTCAACAACAGATGACTCTGAATCCATGAGAAATGTATTTATCAGCCCTGCTTGTGTGCCATAGGGAATAGGAATGTTTTCTCCCAGCCTGACATGTATACCTGTAATCACTTTCCCACCTCTGTGATCTCTACCCAACAACATGTCATGTAATTCACTTCATTATCCAAAACCCAGTGAAATCTCATTCACAACATATCTCACTAATCTACTCTCTAACTTCACCATCTCCAATCCCCTGTCATTGAATGCCTTTCCTGACTCATCTCTTGCAATTTAGCCTGTGGTCAGCTGACCCCCCAGTCACATTCTAATGAACTGTACCTACACCCGTAATCTCTAACTTCAATAACTACCAAATTTACCAGCTCTTGGAAAATGGCCTTGTCTGCGAGATTAAGCTGTCAGGCATCCAATTTTGTTAATCAAACCACAAACTCATTTCTGGATGGGGAATTTGCTTTCTTTTTTTAAAAAATGAGCAAGGCATAGGGTTCAAACTTCACTCGTTACCCCGGTGAATATCATGGACTAAATATTCCTTCACAATAATATATGCCTGCCTAGTACAAGTTTACCGTTATTCAAGAACAAACGTGCTCTCATTCAAGAATTTTTGGAAACTACAAAGGTACTCCAGAGCAGAGATAGAACAGAATATTTTAGTTAATCAGGAGTAACAGAACTGGAAGTTGGTATTTGTCAATGTTATTCAAGATTTTCAATAATGCTGTTGCTTTTTACAATCAGTCCTTGGAGGTTGCAATGGTTAAGAGCAAAAATGCATCATTTATTTTACATAACTTTCCGCTAGATCAGGTAGAAGGCAATAAAAGACAAAAAAATCTGAATGGGCTTCTGCTGGAAAGTTATCTTAGTTTTAGATTATTCATTTCAAATACCCTCATAATTTTCCAAGATGTTCTGCATTCCATTAAGTGCAATAATTCAAGGATGGAACTTCAGAATATTTGAGAACATTTTCACCTCATTATCAGTCGAATACTAAAGCAATTACATTTGGTTGCAACTATAATTTGTTTTGATTTGCTACATATTTAGAGGAAAATTTCAACTACTGAATAAACAGTTTGAAATTTGAATTCCTAAATACTTACCTTTTTTTAGAATAACCAATAACGCTTCATCATGTATATGCATCACTTAAGTCACTGTAAGGTTTTGGGATTCTATAACTTTAATTTTAAGACCTAAGTCACTTACAATTATAGTGCGAGCAGAGCCAATCTAAAGACTTAGCAGTCCTGATTAGTTACAAGACCCATTACAGATACAAGTATGTTTTGACAAGTTTTACAGAATTCATTAAATTTATCACAACAAAAGTACTTCTGCTTAATAAAACAGGGATTTTCAGATTATCCACTTTGGAACATCAATTTGTAATGCTGGTTTACTGTGCACAGGTCTCTGGTTTTCTTCTGTTTACTGAACTTCTCCTTTTGTTTTTGGTTTTCCTTCTTATGCACTGAATCACTAAGAATCATAACTTACGAACCTACTACCCATTGCATATGATAAGAATCATCCTGAACCTTGATTAGCTTATTAGGGTTTGTACAGTTCACGGTCAATCTTGGATTGGCCGAGTGGTGTCTGCCCAAATCCTGACATTTTTTTTAAAGTGACATCATTTCCTACTCTCTCCTGATTCATTCTTTAACATGCCAATCATCTCTTTTAAGACATCTTGTCTATCCTTGCATACCAACTCTACCGATTTTCACCAAAAAAGTGGCACTAACACAATAATTTATGCATATACTTAGAGTATGCAGTGTCATCTCCCAGTAGATAAATACTGTTCTCAAATATCCCAACTGATGCATCAAGGCATTCTCCAAAATCTATCAATATCTTTTAGCTTAAAAGGATCCTGTATGACTCCACAATAACTGTTGATGTCCAAACAAGTTAAAGCTTAAAGAAATGATTCAGGCTATATATATAGTCCTGTAACATACTTTAAGTTACAAAACTGAAGCACATTAAAGCATATCTTTGTGTAAAAAGATTTTGCCGCATTATTTTAGCTGATGTTTACTTTATCTTAGTCATAAACACTACCATAAAACCATGGCCCTTAATCTTGATCTGAGCCATATTGCTTTCTTAGAAGTACTTTAAAACAAACCACGATTAAACAAATTAAAACAAACACTCCTGGGAGAACCCTGCAGGGGTTCCTTAACATTGTGTCCAAGTTTCAAGCATCATCAATAACCTCCCTATTTTCTACTTCAGTAAGGCCAAAGATCCAATATTTGCTGATGATGGAACAGTGATGCATTCTATTCATAACTCCACAGATAATTAGAATCCTTACAGTGTGGAAACAGGCCCTTCGGCCCAACAAGTCCACACTGACTCTTGGAGCATCGCACCCAGACCCATCCCCATCCCCCTATAACCCACACACCCCTGAACACTATGGGCAATTTAGCATGGCCAATCCACCTAGCCTGCACATCTTTGGACTGTGGGAGGAAACCGGAGCACCCGAAGGAAACCCACGCAGACATGGGGAGAATGTGCAAACTCCGCACAGACAGTCACCTGGGGCTGGAATCAAACCCAGGTCCCTGGCGCTGTGAGGCCGCAGTGCTAACCACTGAGCCACCGTGCCGCCATAATGAAGCAAGAAATGGACAGTATTTTGGATTGGTTTTAGTAAATAGCAAGCAACTTTAAAGCCACACAAGAGACAAAAAAAAATCATTTCCAATAAAAGAGAATCTAAGTGCCTTTACCAGACATTGAGCATTATCACCACTGGAAAATTACACAACATCAACATTCTCTGGGCCAACATTGACCAGAAGCATAAATAGAAGAGCCATATAAGTAGCACGGCTTCAAGAGCAGGTCAGAGCATTCAGTGCAGCAAGTGATGCCTTATATCCTTTAATCATACTCAGAAAGCTCAACACATCCAAGACAAAGAACCCTGCTTAATTGGCACTTCATCAAGAAACTAAAAAATTAATTTCTTTCACCACCACATACTACGGCACCAGTTCATAAAAGATGTACTGGTTCACCTTGCCAAGGCTTCTTCAACAGCATCTATCAAGCCTACAACGTTTACCCCAAGAAGGAGAGATGTAGTAGGCACATGGGAACACTACCACATACAAGTTTTCTGCCCAGCACACACAGTGCTAACTTGAAAATACATCACTGCTCCTTCATCATTACTGGGACAGAATCTTCAAATGCCCTATACAACATACTCTGAACTTTCTCGAGATTGATGATGTTGAGATATGGGGATAACATGGGACTATTGCATTGAGGCTGACGATCAGCCATGGTCTAGCGGCTCAAGAGGTTTTCTCCTTTTTTCTAAGTGACAACTTATGAATCAGTCTAAATGAATTTTATCTACAATTAAGCAGATCCAAATCAATGGATTGTTTTGGTGCAGGAGGATGGACATTGTATTAATGAGCTTCCAAATGAGGCAAATCTTTATCTAAATCTTTATTTTGTTTGTAAAATTTCCAAATTTCTTCAGACTGAGAAATGAGGAAGTCCCACTGTAATATGATCCAGCTGCAATACAGTTTCACTTTTGTTATATCAGAGTTCCAATGTATTACATGCCTGAGTTTTTCTAACAAGTCTCTCATGAGAAATATTTTTATGTGACTTCTTTAAAATCCACATTCTCTACATTCCTTCAATCTAGCCAATCCACTTGTTAAAATGGTATTAAATTTGTCTGAATTTCTGAAGATTTCTGAAAAAGGGTCCAGACCCAAAACATCAGCTTTCCTGCTCCTCTGATGCTGCCTGGCCTGCTGTGTTCATCCAGCACCACACCTTGTTCTCTCAGACTCCAGCATTGGCAGTTCCTACTATCTCTGATTAAATTTGTCAAATATGTTCTTCCTTTGACATGTTCAAGGTTACCACATTCTTGACTAATCCGAGAATTTCATTCATTTTATACTTCCATCAGTTTAGCTATACTTAGTGGATAATTACCTGATTTACCCTTCTTTTCCAACTTGTTTGATAATAGAAATAAAGGACACAGAAGGTCTGTTATAGAATTCACATTTTAATGTATCAATGGAGCTAACCTGCAGGTCACATGCACTTAAAAATACCATGACAACTGTTATTATGTTAACAGTTCAATGGAAAGAACAGTGAACACTACCATGACAAGTTTGTCAAATGCTGTAAACTAACAGCCCCGCTCTCGATATCCAGAAAGGTCAGAAAGGTCAATATTGTTACAAAAGAATATTGCACTATGATAGTCTACTTCTGATTTGGTTTAATTTTTTTAGAATGAGAATTACTTCATTGTTGCCAATGATCAAGTTATTTATCTTTCACCTTGTAGATTAAATCTAATACATTGTTTTGTAACCTCAGAGATTTTGCTGCCCTTTGGCTTTTCTACACTGGAAAGAATTTGAAATCTCAACTTAATGAATGTTTTGGTATCTTGCAAAAAATTTTGGTATCTTGTATATTATAAAGACACATGAGAAGTTAGAAATGCAATATTGTTTTTCTAACTGCTGCTACTTTTACACTCACTCCTTTACTATCCTATATATGAATGTTGACAAATGCGTTCAATTCAGTTAGCATTTTTTTTCACTCTGCAGCCTTCAACAGTCAGTGACAATTAGCTATTCCACTGTCAGGAGCATTCCATATACATGTTCAACAGACAATTTTGAGATTTCGTATTCCATTCTTTACCAAATTTGAGAATCAACCACACCAAAATATTAAGTATCTGACTTAAGTATCTTATTAAAGGTTTACGCAGATATTGTATGTTGTACGTTTCCATGATTGTTTGGTTAACTACACTAATGCGATTTTTATTATTGTTTGTAGGAACCATCAACATTTCTATTTACCACATTGAAAAATACAAGAAAAATCTTAAAAATAAACTCTTAAGTATTGGTTACTGTTAATAAATAATGTAATTGATTGATTATTAATATTTGTGGTTAAGGGTTTTTCAAGGTAGATTTTTCCAATTAGCATTTTTGACTCAAATAACTGACAAAAAATATAAGATAAAACGTTGTGGAGCTGGATGAACACAGCAGGCCAAGCAGCATCAGAGGAGCAGGAAAGTTGACGTTTCGGGTCGAGACCCTTCTTCAGAAATATTTTTTTGACTACGTATTGCCCTCACATTACAATATGGATGGACTGGGCGATAGACTGAAGTCACCACTGTAATCTTTCACAAATACACTTGTCTTTTAGAAATACAATGACAACATCTGTCCTATGTTAACATTCCCATTTGTAAAAGTACGTGGAAAGAAATGGCCATGAACAGAAACTGAAGAGTAACTGAAGCATGATTACGATAGGTTAACATAGGACAGATGTTGTCATTGTATTTCTAAAAGACAAGTGTATTTGTGAAAGATTACAGTGGTGACTTCAGTCTATCTCCCAGTCCATCCATATTGTAATGTGAGGGCAATACGTAGTCAAAAAAATATTTCTGAAGAAGGGTCTCGACTCGAAACGTCAACTTTCCTGCTCCTCTGATGCTGCTTGGCCTGCTGTGTTCATCCAGCTCCACAATGTTTTATCTCAGATTCTCCAGCATCGGCAGTTCCTACTATCTCTGACAAAAAATATAGACTGATTCTGGAAATATGAACTTATAAGATTTAATTACAAGGTAAGAAACTACCCTCTGTTCAACATAAATACTACAATCATTACAGCAAATCAAGATTGCAGATTTTCATTAAATCCTTTGTGAGATCAGTCACTCCCTTGTGCAACTCTAAACAGCTTTTACAAGGCTATGTGGCATTTTGAGTTAACAGATAAAAGCATAGATGAACTGTTATTGCTGACCATTAAGCAATTCTGATACAACTAAATTCTGGTTAAAATCACAGAGCTATTTGTCTCCTAATCTTATCAGATGCTTATCAGATGATTTCTCTGGCCTGCCTCAACAATTTGAGAAAGGCTGTGTGTATTAGTTCATTTCATTTGTTTTATTTGAGACAGTATGAAACTCATTTCAGGTAACCACTATTCTAATTTCCAGAGCAAAGTTTCAATAACAAGGATGCAGCTTTCATAGTAAACTCATATGATATATAATGGAAAAACATACAATAGTAAGATTTCTTGTGTTCAAAAGGAAAATAAATTGTTACTGTTACGTCAACAAGCTGTAGGAGCACTTCCAGTTGGCCTTCTTGGAGCAGGATTGACAATTTTGAGGTGTTAGGGTAGATTTTCAAATTTCTCTCTGACTATAAGGCTGGCATTACAATTCAGTCACCCCATCATAGCCACTGCCCAGCTGTACTTTCTATTTAAATCAAATGAATTCAGCAAAATCATGTAGATAATGCAATACTTTGCCAGAGGAGAGTTTAATTCAGATTGGGAAAGACAAAGGATCTTGCTGGCTGACAATTTAATATAGCAACTTTCACTATAATGCGCCTTATTTAGGCAGTTTTCAAAAGGTCTTCTAGGTAGCCTGGAAGGGCAGGATTGCATTTTCCTACCCCGATTATTTCCAGTGTGCCTTTTGCCAATAGGGTGACATTTACAGTACTTTTAGAAAACCAATGGTCTGGATCACCTTACCTTCCCATATGTAAAAGTACGTGGAAGGAAATGGCCATGAACAGAAACTGAAGAGTAATTGAAGCATGATTACGATAGGTTAACATTGTATTTCTAAAAGACAAGTGTATTTGTGAAAAGGTTATAGTGGTGACTTCAGCCTATCTCCCAATCCATCCATATTGTAATGTGAGGGCGATATGTAGTCAAAAAAAATTAAATAACAAATGCCTGCCCTTTAGGTATCTAATGTTCACCTACACAACTTTCAAAATGGTCGTTAACATTAGTTGTGCATGCGCTACAGCCCATGTACTTAAAATCAAATGCTGGAGACCATTCCTGAATCAACTTGTGGATGTTTTCTAAGTGAGTTGTGTACAGCAGGAGGGCTTTTCTTGGTTGCTGAAAAGTCTTCATTACCTCTCCCTACTCACTTTGTAATGCACATGCCAATGCCTTGCTGGCTTCTCGATGGTCATAGATAAAGACATAAGTGGGGATGTTCACTGATGATTGCACAATGTTCAGCACTATTCACGACTCCTCAGATACTGAAGAATCTCAGTTCAAATGCAGCAAGGTTTGGACAATATCTAGGCTTAGGCTGACAAGTAGAAACTAATATTCACGTTATTCAAATGCCAGGCAATGACAATCTCCAATAAGAGACAAAATATCCAACACCCTTAACATTCAATGGAATTAGCATCACTGAATCCCCCACTATCAACATCCTGGGGGTTATGATTGAATTGAAACTCAACCAGACTCACCACATAAACACAGTGGCTACAAAAACAGGTCAAAGTTAGGAATACTGCAGCAAGTAACTCACGTCCTGACTCTGTCTACCATCTACAAAGCATAAATTGGGATTGTGATGGAATACTCACCACTTGCCTGAATGGGTCCAGCTCCAACAGCACTCAAGAAGCTTGTCACTATCCAGGTCAAAGCAGCCCACTTGATTAGCATCGCATCCACAAGCATCAACTCCCTCCACCACCAACACTCAGTAGCAGCAGTGTGCACCATCTACAAAATGCACTGCAGATATTCATCAAAGATCCTTAGGCAGATCTTTCCAAACCCATGACCACATCCATCAAAAAGGACAAAGACAGCAAAGACATGGGAACACTACCTATCTGCAAGTTTTCCATTAAACCACTCAGCATCCTGACTTGGAATATCATCATTCCTTCACTGTTGCTGCGTCAAAATCCTGGAATTCCCTCCCCAAGAGCATTGTGGGTCAACCTGCAGCAGGTGGACTGTAGTGATTCAAGAAGCCAGCCCACTATCACCTTCTCAATGGCAACTAGGGATAGGCAAGGAATGCCAGTCAGCCAGCGATGCCCATGTCCCAAAAGTGAATTTAAAAAATGCTTGATACTGGTCTTTGTGGTGTGCAAACTGGCTGCTATGTTTCTCGTATAATGCTTTTAAAATAAGTTCCGTAAAGTGTTTTGGAACTTTCCGGGTGTGTAAAAGGTACTTAAAACAAAACAAGTCTTTCTTTTTCTTCTACACGTATGGCTCTGCTATGCCATGGAGCCATTCGCTTCTCCCATTGTTCCCACCCCTTCTTCAAACTAATCTGGAAGCTGCACCCATAGCTGGCCACTTACCAATATGACTTAGCTAAGACTTATGCATGACAAGCGGTCCTAAGATGTTACTTCAGTGGGTGCTGCACTCACTACATTTGAAACTCACCTTAGAAGATTTAATTTATGTTATATAAATAGAATACCTAGAGTCATGGAGTCATAGAGGGGTACAGCATTGAAACAGATCCTTTGATCCAAACTGTCCATGACAACCAGATATCCTAAATGAATCTAATCCTATTTGCCAGCATTTGGCCGATATCCTTCTAAATGTTTCCTATTCATATACCTATCCAGATGCCTTTTAAATGTTGTCATTGTACCAGCCTCCACCACTTCGTCTGGCAGCTCATTCTACACACACACTACCCTCTGCATGAAAAGTTGCCCCTTAGATCCTTTTCAAATTTTTCCCCCCTCACCTTAAATCTATGCCATCTAGTTTTGGACTCTCACTTAATGGTTAGGTCCTGGAGAGGGATGCTGAACAAAGAGACCCTAGAGTGCAGGTTCATTTTTCCTTGAAAATGGGGGCGCAATTAGATAGGATAGTGAAGAATGTGTTTGGTATGCTTGACTTCTTTGGTCAGTGCATTGAGTATAGGAGTTAGGGTGTCATGTTGCTGCTGTACAGGACATTGGTTAGGCCTCTTTTGAAATACTGCCTGCAGTTCTGCTATAGGAAGGATGAAACTTGGGAGCGTTCAGGAAATATATATAAGGATGTTGCCAGGGTGGAGGCTATTTTCCCTGGAGCATTGGATGCTGAGGGGTGACCTTATAGAAGTTTATAAAATCATGAGGGGCATGGATAGGATAAATAGACAAGGAATACTTGAGGTCAGTATTAAATCAGCCAGATAAAGGTAATTGTTTTAGCAGCCATGCCTCATTATTGTGTTTCTTCAAAATCTTATTTTCTCTCTTTTTCTGATTTGTGCGTGCCTGTGTGTGTGCATGTTTGTATTCTGGGGATAGATGTAGGCTTCTGGGAATCAACGTAAACACAAATTCACAGTCAATGTTGATCACTTCACCAGGCCCACATCAATTGGAACCGAGTGTCAATTAAGTCATGTCCAGTTGTTGTGCCTGATGCTTCACTGCTCTGTCACTGTGAAGGTGATGTGCCTCCTGCTCAATCTCCTCATTTTCATCCTTGGCAGGCTGCAACCATGCTCCCAGTTCTTCAGCATCCAAATCATCCACACCTTGCCTGCTGCAGTTGCACACAGGACAACATGCAAGAATCATGTGGCACATGTCAATGATGCCCTAGACTGATTCAAGCATCAGAACCTCATCTTTAGGAAGTCTATCATTTCCATTCTGGCCCTGGTGGAACAATAGGCTGCATTGTATCTACACTTAGCCTCAGTCAGCATGTGCTGAAACAAAGTCATCGGCCATAGTCCCAGAGGGTAGCCCATCTCTCCCAGTGACAATCCTTGTAAGGTATCTGGCACTTGAAATTAAGTCAGGAACATCAAAATTCTCAAGGGTGTAGACATCATGGCAGAAACTTTCAAGATTTAGTTTTGAAGGTCATAGGTAATTTGTACATTGATACAATTTAACCCTTTTCTGTTGTTGAAGTCTGCCACATCTGCAAGCATATCATATGCCTTCTTGACCACTCTATCCACCTGTGCAGCCACCTTCAGGGTACAATGGACCTGAACTCCCAGATCTCTCTGCTCATCAACTTTTCCCAAGGCTCTTCCGTTTATAGTATAGTTCGCTCTAGAATTAGACCTCCCAAAATGCATCACCTCACACTTGCCCGATTTGAACTCCATCTGCCACTTCTCCGCCCAACTCTCCAGTCTATCTATATTCTCCTGTATTCTTTGACAATCCCCTATGCTTTCTGCGACTCCCCCAATCTTCGTGTCATCTGCAAACTTACTGATCAGACCACTTATGCCCTCTTCCAGATCATTTATGTATATCACAAACAACAGTGGCCCCAGCACTGATCCCTGTGGAACACCACTGGTCACCTTTCTCCATTTCGAGAAACTCCCTCCAACTACTACTCTCTGTCTCCTGTTGCTCAACCAGTTCTTTATCCACCTAGCTAGAACACCCTGCACACCATGTGACTTCACTTTCTCCATTAGTTTACGATGGGGAACCTTATCAAACACCTTACTAAAGTCCATGTAGATGACATCTACAGCCCTTCCTTCATCTATCAACTTGGTCACTTCCTCAAAGAACTCTATTAAGTTAGTAAGGCATGATCTCCCCTGCACAAAACCATGTTGCCTATCACTGATAAGCCCATTCTTTTCCAAATATAAATAGATTCTATCCCTCAGTACCTTCTCCAGCAACTTTCCCACCACTGACGTCAGGCTTACTGGTCTGTAGTTACCTGGAATATCCCTACTACCCTTCTTGTATAGGGGGACAACATTAGCAACTCTCCAGTCCTCCGGCACTTCACCTGTGTTTAAGGATGCTACAAAGATATCTGTCAGGGCCCCTGCTATTTCCTCTCTCGCCTCCCTCAGCATCCTGGGATAGATCCCATCCGGTCCTGGGGATTTGTCCACCTTAATATCCTTTAGCCTACCCAACACATCTTCCCTCCTTATGTCAACGTGATCCAGAGTAAACAAACTTCTATCTCTAATTTCAACATTCATCATGTCCCTCTCCTCAGTGAACACTGATGCAAAGTAATCATTGAGAATCTCACCCATTTTCTCAGGTTCGACACAAAACCTTCCTTCCTTATCCTTTAGTGGACCAACCCTTTCTCTAGTTACCCTCCTGCTTCTTATATATGAATAAAAGGCCTTGGGATTCTCCTTAATTCTGTTCGCTAAAGTTATTTCATGACCCCTTTTAGCCCGCTTGATTCCTCATTTAAGATTGGTCCTACTCTCCCGATATTCCTCCAAGGACCGTTCTGTTCTTAGCTGCCTGGACCTTATGTACGCTTCCCTTTTCCTCTTGGCTAGTCGCACGATTTCTCCTGTCATCCACGGTTCACAAATCTTTCCTTTCCTATCCCTTGTTTTCAAAGGGACATGCCTATCCTGCACTATCTTCAACCTATCTTTGAAAGCCTCCCACATATCAAATGTGGACTTCCCTTCAAATAGCTGTCCCCAATCCACATTTCCCAGCTCCTACCGAATTTTGATATAATTGGCCTTGGCCCAGTTTAGTATTCTTCCCTTAGGACCTCTCTCATCTTTGTCTACGAGTATTCTAAAACTTACAGAATTGTGGTCACTATTCCCAAAGAAATCCCCCACTGCAACTTCTACCACCTGGCCTGGCTCATTCCCCAGCACTAGGTCCAATATGGCCCCTTCCCTAGTTGGACTATTGACATACTGCTCTAGAAAACTTTCCTGGATGCTCCTTACAAACTCTGCCCCATCCAGACCTCTGACACTAAGTGTATCCCAGTCAATGTTGGGAAAATTAAAATCTTCCATCATCACCACCCTGTTACCTCTACATCTTTCCATAATCTGTCGACCTATTTGTTCTTCTACCTCACGCTCACTGGTGGGAGGCCTGTAGTACAGCGCCAACAATGTAACTGCACCCTTCTTATTTCTCAGCTCTACCCATAATGCCTCACTGCTCAAGCCCTCCATAGTGCCCTCCTTTAGCACAGCCGTGATATCATCCCTGACCAGCAATGCAACTCCTTCCCCCCTTTTACTTCCCTCCCTGTCCTGTCTGAAGCATCTATATCCTGGGACATTTAGTTGCCAATCATCCCCTTCCTTCAACCAAGTCTCTGTGATCGCAATAACGTCATACTCCCAGGCACTAATCCAAGACCTAAGTTCGTCTGCCTTACCCACTATACCTTTGCAATAAAGTATATGCACTTCAGACCATCAGTTCCTTTGCGTTCATCTGCTCTCTGCCTCCTCTTCCCCTTGGTAATGCTAACTTCATGATCCTTACAGTCTCTAGTTTCCACCTCACTGTCTACTAGTCTTCTCCTCTGGTTCCCAGACCCCTGCCACATTAGTTTAAACCCTCCCCAACAGCCCTAGCAAAAACTCCCCCTAGGACACTAGTTCCAGTCTGGTTCAGGTGTAGACCATCCAATTTGTAATAGTCCCACCTTCCCCAGAACCGGTCCCAGTGTCCCACAAATCTGAACCCCTCCCTCCTACACCATCCCTCAAGCCACGTGTTCATCCTGCCTATTCTTTCATTTCTACCCTGGCTAGCA
>JAHRHZ010000017.1:9187363-9207065 GCA_024137785.1 Ginglymostoma cirratum | reverse complement strand
ACAAATCTGAACCCCTCCCTCCTACACCATCCCTCAAGCCACGTGTTCATCCTGCCTATTCTTTCATTTCTACCCTGGCTAGCATGTGGCACTGGTAGCAACCCTGAGATCACTACCTTTGAGGTCCTCCTCTTTAACTTCTCTCCTAGGTCCCTGAATTCTGCTTTCAGGACCTCATCTGATTTTTTACCTATATCATTGGTGCCTATATGCACCACAACAACTGGCTGTTCACCCTCCCTTTTCAGAATGCTCTGTAGCCGATCGGTGACATCCCTGACCCGAGCACCTGGGAGGCAACATACCATCCGGGAGTCCCGTTTTCGGCCACAGAACCGCCTATCTACTCCCCTTACAATAGAATCCCCTATGACTATGGCCCTTTGAGTCTTTTTCCCGCCCTTCTGAACAGCAGTGCCCGCCATGGTGCCATGATCCGGGCAACTGCTGCCCTCCCCTGGTGAGTCATCTCCCCCAACAGTATCCAAAACGGTATACCTGTTTTGGAGGGAGATGACCACAGGGGACACCTGCACTGCCTTCCTGCTCTTTCTCTGCCTTTTGGTCACCCATTCACTGTCTCCCTCAGCAATCCTAATCTGCGGTGTGACCAATTCACTAAACGTGCTATCCACGACCTTCTCAGCATCGCGGATGCTCCACAGTGAGTCCACCCGCAACTCCAGAGCCGTCATGCGGTCAAACAAGAGTTTCAGCTGGACCCACTTCCTGCAAGTGTAACAGTCAGGGACGTCAGTCACATCCCTGATCTCCCACATCAAGCAAGAGGCACATGCCACGGGTCTGAGGTCCCCTGCCATTGTAAGCCTTAGCTCTGACTCAACTAACTAATACCAAACAATGCACTTAAATATATTAAAAAAAACACAAACCTTACCTTGCAGAGTCCTTTTCTTCTGGTTAGAGGAGGAGGGTGGGAGGGAGATGCGACACGTGTAGCATCTCGGGTTTAGCTGCTGCCCAAATATATACTAATTCCTTACCTTCCTCACAACCTCCTTCATCAGACGGGGTATTGAGTATAAGAGCTGGCAAGTCATGTTAAAATTGTACGAGACTTTGGTTCGGCCGCAATTAGAATACTGTGTACAGTTCTGGTCGCCACATTATCAAAAGGATGTGGAAGCTTTGGAGAGGGTACAGAGAAGGTTTACGAGGATGTTGCCTGGTATGGAAGGTGCTAGCTATGAAGAGAGGTTGAGTAGGTTAGGATTGTTTTCATTAGAGAAAAGGAGATTGAGGGGGGACCTGATTGAGGTCTTCAAAATCATGAAGGGTATAGACAGGGTTGATAGAGATAAGCTTTTTCCCAGGGTGAGGGATTCAATAACGAGGGGTCACGCGTTCAAGGTGAGAGGAGAAAAGTTTAAGGGGGATACACGTGGAAAGTACTTTACACAGAGGGTGGTAGGTGCCTGGAACGCGTTGCCAGCAGAGGTAGCAGAGGCAGGCACGGTAGATTCATTTAAGGTGCGTCTGGACAGATGCATGAGTAGGTGGGGAGCGGAGGGATACAGATCCTTAGGAATTGGGCGATAGGTTTAGACAGTGGATTTGGATCGGCACAGGCTTGGAGGGCCGAAGGGCCTGTTCCTGGGCTGTAAGTTTTCTTTGTTCTTTGTTCTCTTTGTTCTATTTTGAGATTGTGCTCTCAACACATTCCATAGTGTCTGGGCGAGGCCAGCTATTTTGGCAAAAGCTACAGCCAGTTAGCAGCTCCAACTTCGCCAGGGGGAAATGATCTGAAGTGGTGTGAGCTATCACAAATCCCATTGATAGCATATTGTTGAGGATTGAAAGTTCTCACATAGGTCCCTAGTGGATTCTTAGTAACATCCAGTTGCATAAAAAAATTAACCAAAACTGTCATCTTGACAGCAAGCAAGATAGAATGGTCACCCATCCCTTGCAGTCACAGTCCTGCTCCAGCAAATGATGCAATTCTGTGATGGTGTCCAGGACATTCTCTTTTGGTGCTAATTCTGCACTTTGTTCATCTGGAGGAAATGACGTGCAGAATGATAAATGATGGGCATTCTGTACCTCCATTGTATCATGAAAGGACATTCTGCTGCTTTTTCATCATGAGGAAGGTGTTCTACGTACGTTCGACATTGCTGTTAATCCTGTACTTAATACCGCATTTGTTCCTCCTCAATTTCTTTGAGCAGTGGCCACAGTGTCCACAATCATGGGAGTGGTTAGATCCATTAGACATGGCTCCAGTAAGTATATTTGGGAAATATCTGAAATCAAGCAATTTCTTTGTGATATGACCAGTCAGCACTCAAATCAAACACAAATAAGAGTTTAACATTGTTTCTCGATAAATAAGACATAAAGGACTCAAACAATGAGGGTTTGGAATGCCCTTCTGTGGACATTTGACATTGTAGACTCTATTCAGGTGTATGCAGCACAAACCATTGTGAAAATACAGTAGGATATTGTACATCCAGTAAGAATACTCAAGATTTATCCCCTGGCCACTACCTATCTCCATTATAATCAGAATTGCATACAAGAGTATGGTATAAAATATTTACAGTTCACAGTGTGAGAAAAATCAGCCCCACCATGCATTCCATGAGACCTTTAAGTTTGCGAAATGCAGCATGCAAGTGAAACCTTTAAGATTTCCTGTGATTACGTTGGCTTCACAGAGATGACTATGATCAATCTGTAATGAACTCTGGCACGGTCAGGATTGCTTGTGGCTCGGATTTGTATCCCATACAGTTGGTCCCTGCGCACATTGCACATGCAACTTTCTATGATTATAATGTCTATAATGACCTGTACTGTGAAAGTGCATGATTAATACAATTGCCTCTTGAAGGTCCTCATTCCTCCCACATTAAAAAAAGTTTAGTGTTGCACCAAGAGAATCTCAGTTTTCAAATCATGCCATAGTTTCTGTACTAACATGCCATTAACCACATTATTAAGCAGCTGAGAAAATTCTATCCAGTGAGGTTAACAATGTTGGAACCATCATTATTTTTCTTTCTTATTCTCATTTTTGGTTTGGAACTGTGAGCTAAAGTGTTCTGAAGATGGATCACTAACCTGGAACATAATTCTGCTTTCTCTTCGCAGATGTGGCCAGACCTGCTGAGTTTTTCCTACAATTTTTGTTTCTGCAGCTAAATTTGATAGTTGAACTCTGGACTTTGAACAGCAGCCTTGTCTGAAAAAAAGTAAGAAAAAACAAACTTTGTATATGGGAAATGGCCTGGAAAGTTAATCTAAGGTTGTTATTGTTCTAATAACACTCAAGATGTTTCGGCATCTAAGATTTATTATATTTCAGCTGCTTTGATGTTAAAAGGGTTAATCAAAGAGAGGCTGATGCCAATCAGAATGAGAGACCAACGATTGAACAGGTTTTGACTGTTTCTTGGGCCAAAGGCAGTGTGCTTGGAAGGTACTAGACTGGCTGATACGTTTTACTTTCCTGTTCAGTTTTTATTGAATTATTAAGAGTTCTTAGAGAAAAAAAAATCTATAGGACATAACCATAAGTCTCCAGTGGTTTGCTCAATCTGCTTACATTGATTGTGAATTCGGAACTCAAGGAAAAAATATAGTCCCACGTGTATGCGAACTACTCATTATCCAAGGAGGTATACCATTAATGGTAGGGCCTGGGCAGTGTTGTGGAACAGAAAGACCTGCGGTTCAGATACATAATTCTTTAAAACTTAAATAGGGTGATTAAGGAGACGTTTAGCACGCTTGCCTTCATTGCTCAGATCTTTGAGTATAGGAGTTGGCTTGTCATGTTGAAGTTGTGCAGGATGTTGGTGAGGCCTCTTCTGGAGTACTGTGTGCAGTTCTGATCACCCTGTTCTAGGAAGGATATCATTAAACTAGACAGGGTTCAGGAATAGAGGGTTTGATATATAAAAATACAATGGAATGACTGGGACTTTTTCCACTGGAAAGTGGGAGGTGGAGGGGTGACCTTACTGAGGTTTATAAAATCATGAGGGGCATAGATAAGATGAATGACAAAGGTCTTTTCCCTAGGTTAGGGACGTTCAAAACCAATGGGCATATTTTTAAGGTGAGAGAAGAAAGATTTAAAAAGGACATGAGAGGCAACTTTTTTACACAGACAATGGTTCGAATGTGGGATGAACTATCAGAGAAAGGGGTTGGTGCAGGTACAGTTACAACATTTAAAAGACATTTGGATAAGTTCATGAATAGGAAATGTTTGGAAGGATATGGGCCAAACACAGGCAGATGGGGCTCGTTTAGTTTGGCATTATGTTCGACGTGGACTGGTTGAAACTAAAGGGTCTCTCTCCTTGTTGCATGTCTATGAGTCTATGATTGCATGAAAATTTAGAAACCATCGTTCAAAATTGCTTAAATGAACTGGCCAGTTACAACTCTGCTTAAAAAAAAAAATATCCCTTAACTATGTCTGTCTCGCTGTCTTTCTATGTGTGTGAGTGGGGGTTGTGATCAAAGAAGGCTGGGTTTGAATCATAGACATTAATTAGTTTATTTTGTTTACTCTACTCTGCTAAAGTTACAGTATTTATAATAAATTGTTAACTTCTGTTTAATTATAAATTTGATATCTGAAAGCTGTTATTCTTAAGATCTGGTTCAAAATAATTGGGCAATTTCAAGCATCATCAAATGTTTTAATATTACTGTGTTGTGAATCCAAAGTTAACAAGTTGGATTTGGTCTGGTTTGTTATCCCTGTGCCGTCACAATAATAGGCAATGTCTGGTCACTCTCACTCAGGTGACTGCATTTCATGATGGGTTTGCACATTCTTCAGATATTCCTAACAGCTAGTGTTGTGCTGTTGTACCACCTTGGCATTCACCTGTGTTCTGTTCTGAGGAATGGCTTGGCCTTTGGAATCAGACTTTTTTGCAAATAGTGTCCAATATCCATTGGTGCCACATTCTTTGCAGATATGATGAAACACTGGACAACTTTTGGGGAGGTGCTCCAAGCTGTACACTACTGATTTTGTTGTCTATAAAATTTGAAATTACTTCTTACTTTGAGCTGATCTTTAAGTAGCCTCCTAACCTTTTCTTCAATTTTTTTGTCTTCCATAGAATGACAAGATGTATTAATTCTGTAAGCCTTACTGATGGGAGGCAAAGCTTTCTAATATCTCGTTAGGATCATTCATTGATTGATCCCTAAAATAGAACTGTGCACATTGCTTCAGAAGCTGTTGTTGAGTGGAAACATAATTAGCAATGCAACAAATAATTTCTAGTTATTCTTGAATGGCCTTAATTTTTTTTAAGTAGAGTGCAGGATTTATTTGTTTCTTTCTTTAATTTATTTTTGCTTTTGTCTTTTTTTTCCCCCTTTTTTCAAACCTTGATTCAATTCATTGTTCACTACTGTTGCTCCTTTACTGGATTTTGGTCACCTTAGATTGTTCCTTTGAGAAATAAATGTTTCTAGTAGTAGGTTTCTGCCAATAAGAGATATTCATGTCAAATAAGGAGACTCCTTTGACGCTGAACCAGACAGGCAAAATGGTGGAACCAGCTGATCACTGTATGCAGATAAATCTTGTTGGTTTATAAAACTGCCTTTTATTGTTTTTAATGCCATATTTCATTCAGGAGAGCTCGGTATTTAACCTGTAAGTAACCTTCGACTGCTATTCTTTGCTTTTAAATTGGAAAACAGGCTAATAGTATTTTTTAAAAAATGACATCCTCTAATTTGACAGAAATTATGTTTTAAACAAAATAAGGATACCATTGCCTCCTGGTTATTTAATTAATACATCTCTACTCATGAAAATTGGTGTCATTAGTTTTCAACATGCTTTGATATCCAGGCTGCTGTATAGTTAATCTTTAGTGACTTAAATGTTTCCAGATTTTTGCCACCGAGACCTTGAACTCTTTTATTTGCCACCGTGATGTAAGCTTTAACTCCAGCTGGATATTTGTACCTGATGTGGCAATGTTGATGTTAACTCCTGTACCTTAAAGACTAGACGACAGTAACTGGTGTTGAAAAACTCAGCTGAAACTTATATAGCTCCTGATACATCCATCTATTACATATACAGGTACTTTAGCTTCTGGACTAATATTAAGCCATTCTACTACACACAGTGCAGTCTTTTTATCAGAATGTCATGCTTCAATTGGCACCTGTTAACAAGGAGGGTGAGGCCTTTTTCCCTCAGGTCACACTCTATGATGCAGTGATGATATCATGAATATATTTCTTAAAGGTATACTGCATACCAACTGTGAAAACATAATATTATTATTAATATGATATACATTAAGTAAGCTTCATCATATTAGCGCAGCAACTTTAGGGTTTGGTTCCTTGAAATATCTATTCATTTTACTATTAGATCCAACAGAATTCTAGAGAGTAAATCAAGTAAAAATGAATTTCTTTTAAAGCAAAATTGACTCTCTGTATTCATCAAAATAAGGTGTATAGTTAACGTCTGAGTGTTAAGAATACATGCGTGTCACTAAGTCTAACAAAATTACTAGACGATAAATTCCAGTTTATTTTCTAAAGACATTGCTCAAGTCTACTAACTCTACTTGAAATAATGCATATTCAGCCATGTTTGTACAGGTCTTCAAAATTTAAATCATGAAATTTCATAAAATTGCCAGTGATTTCATTATCTCTTACTCTACACCTGGTAGAGAATTGACAGTTATCCAGAACAATGACATAAAGACTATATAGTGCTTTCCAGAATTGTACTTCGAGTCAGCAGACCCTCCACAGAATCTCAACATCATTCCCGTTTTGTAAAACCATTCATTTTCAAGTGCTTGTTCTGCATTATTAAAAATCTGATTTTGAGTGTGGAACAGATGGGCAATGAGGATATATCAGAAAAAAAAAACGCTGGGGGAATAAAGATTGAAGAAAGAACTTGCATTCATCTGGTACTTCAGTAATTCTTGGAAAGTTGTAAAACACTGCAAACATGTTGAATAACCTTGCAGTATAATAAGTGCTGCACATAGGAAAGGCCTTTACTATTGTATATAGAGGGTGATGATGCATTCTGAGCACATTAGCACTAGGATACCTTCCTGAAGCATTTTCCTGTAGTATGGACTGATGTTCTACCAGAAAGCAAGGCGAGTTCACTGAAGTAATAACACAAAGTCCTGCCACGGAGCGCTGGGAGGGCAGCATGATCAGGCAATATGGAATCAGTTATAGAAACACTTAAAGGACTTGTACTCAGTTGTTCTTCTCTGGAGATGAGCAGACATAATGGCTCAAGATGTTAAACAATTCTTTAGAATTATTTTGGTTTTCATGCCCTGCCCTTTGACATCTCAATGTAATGAGCAATTATATTTGCTAAATAGCTTTATACTTCGAGATTATATATCAGAATTGCAGATTCTGCGTGCATGCTTTTCCAACTTTTACTTGAGATGATTAAAAAGAATATGAAAAATGTCTCAAATTTCTAATGTATATCAACTAATGATCCTTGTTTGGAACATAGGAATGCTTAAAATACAGAAAATATGAACAGGAGTAGGCCATTCAGCCCATCAAAAATACTCCTCTATTTAATACGATCATGGATGATCAAATCTTTCATCTACAATTTCTGGTTGGTAATCAAAAGTCATCAACCTCCATTTAAAATATACTCAAAGACTGAGCTCCCACCGCCCTCTGGGTGAGAGAATTTCAAAGATTCACAACTGTCTGAGGATAAAAAATTCCACATCTCGGTCTTTAATGGCAGTCTTCTTATTTTTAAATATGCCCCAGGCTGTAGACTCTCCAGCAACACCTTACCTGTGTCTACCCTGTATAACTCTTTAAGTATTTTGTAGATTTCAACTGGGTCACCTCTCATTTTTTGAAACTCCAGAGAATATAGGTCCTGGTTGCCCAATCTCTGCTCATAGAACATGCCTGCCAGAACAAGTCTGGTGAACCTTTGTTGCATTCCTCTATGGCAGTAATATTTTTCCTGAGATAAAGAGAAAAGGAGAATAAAACTGCATACATTACTCCAGGTGTGGTCTAATCAAACTCCTATACATCTGAAGCAAGACGTTACTACAGCTGCACTGAAATCCTTTTGTGATAAAGGCTAACATTCCATTAGCCTTTTTAATGCTGTACCTGCACATTAGTCCTCAGGGATTTATCAACAAGGACACCCAAGTCCCTGGCACATCTACTTTCAAACCTCTCATCATTTAGGGAATACTCTACACATTTTTTCTTCCTTCAATAGTGGATAAACTCACATTCTTCTGCATTATGTTATTGTGCTCAGTGAACCTGTCCAAATCCTCCTGAAAATGTTTTACATCTTCACTATAGCATAATGACCTGCTGGGTTTTATTTCATCTGCAAATTTCAAAACAATACATTTGGTCCCCACATCCAAACTATTGTTATATACTGTCAATAGCTGAGACCCAAGTTCCGATCTTTGCAGTACACCATTAGACAATGTGAGAATGACTCATTTATTTCTACACTGTTTTGTGTCTTTTAGCCAATGATTAAGTCATTCCAGTACATTAAGGATTTTAATGTGAACCTGCAAATTATTCCAATAAATGTACCTTGTCAAAGTAATAAAACTCACTGGGCAATGCAGCTAACTAAAATTTTGCAGTTTCCTACTTTTGAAGAAGGTCAGTCTTACTTCCACCTGGCTGTAAAGTGATCAAAATCTTTATCTTTCTTCAATCCCTTTTGACAGAGGTGACATTGCAATAGACTTGTCTGCTTTTTCAATTTTAATTTATAATTGAACTAAACCATTAGCAAATTTTAATATAAAGGGGTATTTCTATGTGGGAGCTGTATGTAATGGAGATTAACAAAATGACAAGAATCTTGAAGAAAAGTGGCTGGATTTGATACTATTGTCAATGTCAATGTACTTTAAAATTAACTTTAACCCAAAAAAATGGTAGATTTGTTTTGAGTAATGCTGTTAAAAATCTGAGTCAAAAACTCAACCTTCTTTAACCCTGCTGAATTCTGCTTTTAATAGAGGCAAGATGAGGCATGGCAATTGTACACAAAATGGGACTTTTAAGTATACCGCATGCCTTCATTTTAACAGTCAACCGTCCCTTTGGGCCTTGGGGAAACCAGAAAGGAAGTGGGTAAGACTAGATAAAAAAGGTGAGTGATTTTTTGGCTTGGAAAGAAGGAGCATTTTATCCAAATCCAGCAGGTTAACTAGAAACACTGCTTTCTCACCTCTATGTTCTTTCCATGAACCTGCTCCCATCACCAAACATCCCAAAACACGCTCTTATCACTGATCTATTCCATGCTTACCAAAATGTCCCAGATTCTCTATCACTCCTATCTCTGATACTTTAAGTTCTGCCAACTCCGTCTAGTTTCTGACCCTTCCTCTTCCCACCTCCATCACTGAGTCCAATCTCTGACACGCTCTGACTGCTCCCTAATTAAGTTTCTCTGTCTCCAATCTTAGAGTCCCTCCTATTCCTCCCCAAAATTCTCCACCCCACTCCCCCCACTAGTATTCTATTGACACCTATGGTCTCTATTCTCAAAAGCACAAAATGTATCTGCTCCTGCCTGCAACAGGAGCCCCCCAAGTCCTTCAATCAGGCACTGTTCTGGGACAAGAACTTCTTCAAAATGAAATCATTCCCTCATGGAACTAAACTCCAATGTATTCATAGAAAGCTAACTTCTATAAAACCTCACTTCTGCTTTTTCATGCCTGAGTAAATATCAGGGCCCTTGTTTTGCCAGTCATGAAAATATGCTCACCCACTTTGGTTGTACATATTTTTGTATTCTTAATGTAATAAATAATATGCTATTGTTCCAAAAAGATAAAGAACAGTGTGTACTATATGAGGGTAACCTTGCATAAATGGCAAAAAATATTCCTTACATGGTAATTATGTTTTTTAAATGGTCACCTTCAGGTTTACGTCTGTTCAATTAAAAATTGTAAAGCAGCAACAATTGATCAACAGATGGACGGGGATCTTTTTGCGAGATTTGTAGGTAACTATTGACCATTCATGCATGCAATCATGTTACTGGCACTAAAATTGACTGTTAGATTTCAGTTAATTATGTTACAATCGGTCTTGATGGTATTAGTTAAATGTTCACACAATTTTGCAATGTTCACAGCTTAAGACTAATTTACCAGCCCATATCTAATGGGCATCCAAGGACTTGTTGCGTGTTCTGCTTACTTATCTCCATTCAGGGTACTGTAATAGGATCAACAGCAGTGCTTTAAGCCAAACTTCTTTCTTTTATTTCTCTTTTCTGTTTAGAATTGTTTAATCAGAAGGATTTGTGCTAGGTCTTCTAGTCATCTGTTTTTTGTTAAGACTTAAATATTGCAACAATGGATTTTCCAATGGAAATTTCCATTTACTTATGTTTAATGGAAAGAAAAGAGCTGGGGCAAAGTAACAATGTCAAACAGCTCAGGCTACGACTTGCACGTCTCTACTGGTACCTTCCTAGTTCTATTGCCAGATGAATATGTAGATACATTGCAATGCCACATACGGACCTGTGTAGTTTTTGTCTCATGATCTCTCGCTACTGCCTTTCACATAATACATGTTAATGGCCAACAGTGTCCTTAAGGCTTCCTCTATTTACTTTGCATGAAATTGACCATAACACTATAGCCTGTGTCTTGAAGTGGGCTGTGGGAATGAAGATCTTTTAAAACTACCTCATTCAGCATCACGTTCACCTTCATCTATCACCTTGTCAGAAACTGCATTACCTGTGACATTTTCTTTTTTTTTGCCAAAATGATCTTAGATAAGGGCTCAAATATACATTAAAAGTACTAGATGACTCTGTAATTTCCAACAAAACTTTCCCCCATTTGTAGTCATATAGCTTGAACCGTTACCAGTCATTATGAACGCAACAGCCATTGTAAACCTCTAACTTAATTTTCAAACACCATCCAATGAGGTCCTAAAATGTTAGCGTTACACAATCTTTGTATATGAGAGTGATTCTGCAGAATTGGTGATGCTGAACATCTGAGAAAAAACAAAAATCTTTACTTTTATTGCACAGTTCAAACGTTAAAAAAAAACTTTAATGTTTTTCACAGAGGAATGAATGTGATTGCTAAGCCCTGTGGGGAGATTTAGAAGTATCCAAAAGCATGGCTGAAGAAATACATTTTGACAAGTTTTTCACAATTTTAGTGTGGTTTATTGAAGAAGTTGAAAGGTGAAGTGGGGGGAGATGAGGGAGGAGGGCAATCAGGTGATCAATGAGTGTAAAGCTTAAGCAATGAGTTTAAAGTTGTAGAGGACCTGGGTTTGTTGAACTTTATAATGAATGGTGGAACAAAGATATCGAAGGATCTGTAGGTGAGGAAAATTATTTTATGTTAGACCAGATAGGAGGGGAAGAAACCATCAGAATAGTTAACTGTCAGCCATGTTTGGCACATTAAGCATTGACTTTTCAGAACATTATAACGTTACTGACTTCAAACCAGTCAATATATGTCCTGGCCCTATTGCTTACAGACATTGATCCTGGTTCTTGTTGGTCTTTGGGGCTTGGCATCTGTAGAACCTCACAAGCTCAACTATTTTGAGCTTAAATTAATTACCAAGAACATTAAAAAATCTGAAATGGATTAAATGATGGAGGCGTTGCGGGTGACAATTAAAAACAAATTAGTTCCCATTTTCCTCTTTTAATATGTTGTAAAAGTAATTCATTTATTTGAGATTAGACCTTGAACCATATCAGAGGTCTTCATCAAACTGCCAACTGGATTACAAAGAAAAGTAATTCCACTCAATTCATTAGTGTTCCTCACAAAACAAGGCCACGTTCTGCCTGACGTCCATCTCTAATGCTCAATTTAATGTGAAATTGAAACATAAATGACATATCAGCAGAAAGCACTTGTGGGATTGTAAACAGTACATCTTACAGAAACTAACTTTGGCTCATTCCAAGCAGCTGTAATTAATGGAACATCAAACTGTCAGCACTGCCAAATGCTATACTATTCTGTTTTAATGAGAAGGAAAAAGGCTAAATACTGGTAAATAGACTTTTTTTTTACACTTGGATTAAAATTCAGATTTGAAAAGTTATGCAACATGAAGCTAAAGTTGATCTTGATAGTTACTACTAGCATAGTTAGAAAATTAAAAGTGTCAGTTCTTATGTGAGCAAGGTCATCTCATTAATTTTCTCCAGTGAGTGGAGTGAATAACACTAATTAAGGTCACATGACAATCCGATTTTCCTATTTCATTATAGTCTCAACATTTTTGTAACAATGAGATTTAGTAGCATCACACAGTCAAGCAGCAAATCAACTAAGGTTCTCATGACTTTTGACCACAATGAAAAATGTTTCCATGTTGTCAGAAATGAAAATTATGGTTGCACTTAAGTAAAAAATCTACTTAAGGCAATCTGTATGTTCTATCCACCCATTCCAATTCTGCTGAACTGTTCCTTCTCCACAGCTGATGAGCCCATTCTTTGACTAAATGATCCGGATTAGGTGATGGCATGGTGATGGCATCACACTGCAATTTTAACATTGACCCGAATAGTGAAATAGTTCCTGCACTGCTAGATGTCCCTGGAATGTCCATAACCACGTCGACATGAGTTCCAGTATATAGTCAAATAATGCCAGAATAACCTGGGTAGTAGCTTCAATTCCTTCAATACAGAGCAAGTGGGAATTTGATCAAAAGCATGTCAGTAGCCATATTCTGGACGGTGTCTACTATCTTGAGTCTGATTGTGACTGTCCTGATGGAGGCAAGCGATGAGAATTGCATCACAGTTTTGACAAATCTTGTAGATGATGGAGAGGCAGTGAGAAGTCAAGAGATAAGCCAGCCATTGCAGAGTACAATGTTCTACTCTGATCTTGGTTATGCTTTTAGTTAGTGGTAATCCCCAGGAAGTCATCTCTCCTCTAGCAAACAGCAGTTAGCCCATGTCTGGATCAATGTAGTGATGCAGTTTTGAACCAAAGACTTTTGTTGGAAATTGAACTGAGCATTATCTAGCAGATTATTAGTGATTAAGTGTTACTTGTTAAAATAATTGACCATATAATAATGCTAGTATATTCCCATCTGACCATTTTACTGCTGATATGGAGGAGTCTTATATATTGGTAAGTGATTGGATTAAAGTTTTCCTTTTTTTGTGGATGGAATATGGCTGGCTAATTCTGAGAGTAAGAGTTACATTGAAAAATCCAATGCTTGTCTGGCCACTAACCTTTTGTATTAATCATTTGCTTCTTGTTGATAAAATGATAAATCTTACATAAATCAGATTATCCTTCAAACTACTATAAAACCTGTAAGTTCACTATCTCTAAACTGTGGAGTATTTCTTAATGAGTGAACCTTCAGGTTTCACAGTGAGTGATTGAATATGCATATTATGTTGCAGCCGGTAACATTTCTTTTTCTCATTCATTTTGCTATAGATTACTTCAATCCTCTTCTATTGCTAAAACGGCAGCTCTTGTCAGAAAGCTATCTGTTAGATCTCATATTTTCAATGACAGTTTGAGTCATAGGCCGGATTCAGGTGACCTTTATTGTGACTTTCCTGTCAGTTACAGCACAGCAAAAAGGCACACAAAAAGCTTCGGATTGTGCTAACTGATACAGTTTAAACTTAGAGTGCACACACCTCTTTTGATTAATATTGGTCATCAGAGCTGAGTTGTCCCTCTGTAATTGGTTCTCTGTTACAGCACCTTATACAATTTAAGCTTGCTTCAGCAAAATGACAAAAAGATGGACAGGCTTGTGGTCCATGCCCAGTGCTTCATGATATTTCCAGACTCTTATCTCCCTTCTTGAGGCTTTTCACAATGGATACAGTATTCAAGCAACATTTGCCAGCTGCACCATGTTAACTGCCAATTAATTGGACTCTTGCCTATTACTTCAGGACCTTTTAAATTCTTCATCACAGGGAATAAAAAAGAATTTTGATTTTTTATCAGTTCTAACAAAGTTACGTGATTACACCTAATGTTAGAATTCTTTAGCAAACAAGTTGTGTCTTAATGTGTTCATTCAATTCACATTCCAATGTCTGCTAATGTCTGTATTCATTCCTCCCTGTAATGATTACGGGAGTTGCTTTTACTGTCTGAAACTGGTTTGAGTCTTTTCTTTTAATGCTTTTCTATAACTAATTTGGATCTATAATTATAATTATTAAGTGTGCGATGTTCTTATCTATGTCTTATACATCAGCTGCAACCTTGAGCTGCTATTGTTATCAAATGTGCAATGTTATTATCTATGTCTTTACAGAGCTGCTATTGTTTCACTTGTGAAGACTGTATTAATCAAAAGTTAAATGTTATTATCTATGCCTATGCACATTCAGCAACCTTGAAATGTTACTCTTAGCCCTGTTTTGCTGCATTAGCCATGGGCAGCCATCAGCCATTTTGTTCTGCACATTTATGGGCTATCCTTGCCATCACATCAAAGTTGTTTCATCTTTCAAAGAACACTATCTTTTCCATGTGGTGTTCTGGCTTAATGAACAAGAGAAGTATGTCACTGGAGTCTCAGCATTGCTAAAGTTCTAAATTCTTTGTTCTTCTGAAAAAGCAAAAAATATATTGTTAAACCTTATCTGGTAATCTCATTGCAACTGTTACCAATCATATAGACCTGCGAGTTCCCATTCTTCCTATTGCCTATTATCTTACATGAAGATAGTTGCTACCTTCCAGGTGACACAGAAAATATGGTAAAATGGACAGGGTTGTGTCAAATGGTGATCAATACAGATTATGACATGATAAATTTTGAAAGGGCTAAAGACAGTATACAGAATAACAGTGCAGACATGGCATGTCAAATAACGTGTTGACCAGTAAAACCTTGATGTTGATTTAGACTAAAACTAGCAGGCAAATTAGAAAGAGAGCTGAAAATGTGCATTGGTTGCCTGAAATTATAAATAGAAGAATAGAACATAAAACGAATTGAAGAGCTCATGCTCATACTGCTGGTTAGACCTGAGCTGGAATATCATGATCAATTCTAAGCACCATGTTTCAGACATGCTGTAAAGGCCTTAGAAAAAAAAACAGACATTTACTAGGATACCATCATGGGTGAGAAACTTCAGTTTATGAGAAGATGGAGAAGCTGAGAAAGTGCTTTATTGTGTATTGGTTCGAAAAGGTTAACATTGACGGTTGCCATAAGCAGTACCCACTATGAAGATGTGGACTTGTGGGCAGGAAAGCTTAGGACCTTGAAGGAGTGAAACCTAACAACATGTTCTCCTCAAGGTTGCTGGAACAATGTAATCTGCTATGATGCAGTAAACCATACCTTGCTAACTACAATACGTTCTTATACTTGAAAAAAAGCAGTTGTTGTCCTCTATAGTAGTAGACCAGCTAGATCTACATTGCACCAGCTATTTTCCAACACTTAAAGAGGATGATAGCAGCAATCTTTATCATGAACAGTACCTTACATGGTATAGTATGCAGGCATTCCCACACAACATGTTAGGTAGTGTACAAATTTGATTTGACTTCTCATACAATATAGGGTAAGCAGTGCTGTGAGATATTCCACCTCGGCTTTAAGATACCTGCTCACTCAGCACTGTCACCAGCAGGGAAGACCTGACAAATTAAAATCACTATGGAAGAAAACCTCATGGCAATTCTCAATAATGAAAAATACTCAAATGAATTGTAAAAGAGATTCAGACCTGGTAAATACTACAATTAAGAATTCCCAGCTGTCTGGAGAAGGTAGATTAATAACTGTAATGCAGATACAGGCCAAATCAGGAAGCCGCAGTCTTTGAGAGAGGTCCCAAATCAGAGTTAGTGGTGAGTGAACATGCATTGGAGAGATAGTAGGAACTGCAAATGCTGGAGAATCTGAGATAACAAGGTGTAGAGCTGGATGAACATGGCAGGCCAAGCAGCATCATAGGAGCAGGAAAGCTGACGTTTCAGGCCTAGACCCTTCTTCAGAAATGGGGGAATGGAAGGGGGTTCTGAAATAAATAGGGAGAGAAGGGGATGCAGGTAGAAGATGGATAGAGGAGAAGATAGGTGGAGAGGGGACAGACCGGTCAAAGAGGCTGGGATGGAGCCAGTAAAGGTGAGTGTAGGTGGGGAGATAGGTAGGAGATAGGTCAGTCCAGGGAGCACAGACAGGTCAAGGGGGTGGGATGAGGTTAGTAGGTAGGAGATGGGGGTGGGTCTTGAGGTGGGAGGAGGGGATAGGTGGAAGGACAGGTTAGGGAGGCGGGGACGAGCTGGGCTGGTTTTGGGATGTGGTCGGGGGAGGGAAGATTTTGAAGTTTGTGAAGCCCACATTGATACCACTGGGCTGCAGGGTTCCCAAGCGGAATATGAGTTGCTGTTCATGCAACCTTCAGGTAGCGTGGAGACTTTTTGAGTAAAATGTAAGCACCCTGCCAGCTAGCAAAACTTTAAAATTATGCAATAATCGAGAATAGAAAAGAGTGAAGTAAAAACAAAGTACGAACAGCTCAGAACAAGTGTTGCCACCATAGTAAGAGGGCTTCATGATGCGTGACTTATAGAAACAGGAGCAAATGGCCACAAAGGAAATATTAATCCAAAATCACACTCTCAGACACATCACAAAGCCAGTAATTAATGTGATGACATTGGGCATTTTGCAAACCTAAGCAGACCTGGCTTAAATGGGAAGGAACATCTGTGAGATTCTATTCAGACCTTAAACATTGATTTGATTAGATTTACTATTGTCATATGTACTGAGGTACAATGAAAAGTGTTGTTTTAAATGCTTTACAGGCAAATGGTACTATACAAGTGCATCAGGGTAAAAGAACAGAGAGCAGGATACAATGTTACAGTTGCCCAGAAGGAGCAGAGAGAGAGCAACATTGACATTGAATAGGTCCATTCAAAAGTCTGAAAACTGACAAGAAATCTTGCACTCCTCAGAACTAGGATGCAAGAGACAGACTGAGAAGAGGATGCTGATTTTTTTGAGCCATAATTGGCCTGAGATGCATCGAGAACAATTAACTGGCAAGCTTAATTCTCAGACTAAACAGGTAGATTTTGATTGGTGACTAGTCAGGATGTTGCCATGAAAATTCAGCAGAGGTCACCATTTTGCATGTCCCTTTTTTAATGAAAAATATTTAATCACTCCAGTTAGGCATGGCATCAGAAATAATATTGCTAGGAAAGACTTAATTTCAAAGATGAGTCAAATAGAAATATAGAAAATAGAATTTTACATCTTGGCTTAGGAAAAAAAAATTGAGATACTGCATGTCTTTCTAACTAGGTGATAAATCAGAAACTGATCAAGTAAATACACTTCCATACCTTAATGGAATTATACATGGAGTTGTTACAGTTCAACAAGAGGTAAGAGATGCAACAAATAATTCTGAAGAGAAACTTATGTCTTTATTAATTACCTTAACCTCAGACCTAACAAGATTCTTGAAAGAACAAGAATTATTGGAAGAGTTCTGTGTCCAGGGGAATCCATATATAATTCCTTAATGATCTCTAATTCGGAAACGTGATGATGGCAGCTTCAAGTCAGAATTCATAAAAGATAGAATTGTTGTAGAAATTGCTGATGAGTCTTTATCAGGTATATTATATTCTAAAGAAGACAAAACTTTAGAGAAAGCCCATTCAGACTGAGTGAAACAGAAATCCAGAAGCAACACAGATCAATATAAGAGAAGATCAATATTTTGCTAGAATATCAGCAAATTATATTCAATGTTTAAGGTTCAAGAACACAAAAGATATGCATTGGAGTCTAATATATTGACTAGATCTGGTCCCTTGTCAGCACCATGGAGCAAAGGCCATCACCATCGCAGATTTCCCACCATCAATGTTCTAGGGACCATCATTTGCTAGAAGCTGAACTTAATTATTCATATAAGCTCTGTGTGGCTACAAGAGAAGTCAGAGTCAGGGAATCTTGCAGTGAGTAACTCACCTCCTGACTTCTCAAAGCATATCCACTATCTAGAAGACAAAAGTCAGAAGTGCAATGGATATTTCCAATTACCTGTTTGAGTAAAATGTCAACAACATTCAAGATACTTGTCATTATCCACAATAAATCAGCCCACTTGATATGGCATCATATCCACAAAATTCATTCCCTCTACCACTCAGTACTGGTAATATGTGCTGCAGAAATTCATCCAGGTTCCTTAGACAGCACCTTCTGAATCCATTACCACTCCCATCCAGAAGGACAAGGGCAACAGGTACATAGGAATGCCACCATCTGCAAGTTCTCCTCCAAACCACTAGACAGCCAGACTTGGAATTATTTTTCTATTCCCTCAGTATCACTGAGGAAAATCTTACAACTATTCTCCAAAGGCATTGTGGGTCAGTTCAAACAAAATAGACTGCAGCAGTTAAAGAGGCATTTCACCACCAATTTCTCAAGGGCAACTAGGAATGAGCAAAAGAATGCTGACCCAGCCATCATTGTCCGTATTCCAGCAGAGAATGACAAAAAGAAACCTCACAAACACAGAAAATGTCCTGCGAGTAAAAGTGAATGCTTTATCTGTCAGCACAGAACACTTTCAAGAAAAGTAGTGAAGTCGGATACGTTTCAGAAAAGCAAATGATTAATGAAGTAGAACAGACTACAAAAGAAGAAAACCTGAAATTTTCCTACGCAAAATAAATGATCCAGACCTTCCATTCTGGCAAGCTGATATTTATGTTAATAGTTAAGTAATGAATTTTAAGTTAGGCCCTGAAATGTGTGTCATTGTATCAGTAGACAGTTACTCATGATTGAGAAAACATTGTCTGCAGCCAAAAATAATGCAAGAACATGGTTCAGCAGTAACAACACTTAAGATTAAAAGTGTGCTGTAAGCAACTCTTCATTACTGGAGATGGCAAGACATAGAAAACCGATACAGTTTTCTTACTTAAGAGTTGTCATCTTGAACAGGAAGGCTTGAGTCAAACTCAATTTTCTTTAAATGGCAAAAGGATTTAAACTATATAAAGTTTACGGAGTTGACATAAAAGAGACAATGTCAGCCGAATATATCACTTCCTTATGTCTTCTGGAGGTAACCTTAATAACTGTGACAGAGATCATGCCAAACCAGAAACACTCAAATAACAGAACTGAGCAAGTGAACATGCTGTTTTCAGAATCAATAATGGTGAATGGGAGAGTCCAAACCTATCAACACGTTGAAGTGTAAGAGTCACATACTTCAGCGCAAATTTACAGGCAGATTGAGAACAAAAAATAATCAGCCACCGATTGATGATGTGGTGCATACAACTCCATGGAAGACACGCTTGAGAAAGAGTCGACCAATGTCCAATTATTATGAGGAAGAGATGACAAGGTGTGGGGCTGGATGAACACAGCAGGCCAAGCAGCATCATAGGAACAGGAAAGCTTGACGTTTCGGGCCTAGACCCTTCATCAGAAATGGGGGAGGGGAAGAGGGTTCTGAAATAAATAGAGAGAGAGGGGGAGGCGGATAGAAGATGGATAGAGGAGAGGATAGGTGGAGAGGAGGCAGACAAGTCGAAGAGGCGGGGATGGAGCCAGTAAAGGTGAGTGCAGGTGGGGG
>JAHRHZ010000017.1:9104524-9182363 GCA_024137785.1 Ginglymostoma cirratum | reverse complement strand
CAGAAAATTTTCTGAAGAAGGGTCTAGGCCCGAAACGTCAACCTTCCTGCTCCTCTGATGCTGCTTGGCCTGCTGTGTTCATCCAGCTCTACACCTTGTTACTTTGTAAATGTTGATGGGGGTTCTTAATATTTCAATTCTCCGATTTCTTTACAACAACAACACCAACAACAACAAAAACAAAGTTGCTGGAAAAGCTCAGCAGGTCTGGCAGCATCTGTGGAGGAGAAAACAGAGTTAACGTTTCGGGTCCGGTGACCCTTCCTCAGAACAGCATCAGCAGTTCTTTTGGTTTTTACTCCGATTTCTTTAGTTTGCGGCTGGTTACGTACCTTAGCATAATTGTTTCAAGTTGTCCAGCACAAATATTATTTTTTTCCCATGGACTGTCTTACCATTTTTTCAGGAAGTTTAACCCTAAAATGAATTCTTTAATGCCATTGGTTTGGGAAAATCTTAAGCAAGCTCAATGGAAGGAGTAAAACTTATCTGCAATTGATGAGACGTTGATTTTTAAAGGAACATTTCACTCCTATATTTTGACGTTATCTTTTAAAGTAATAGCAGACAAAAAGTGAATTCCTTAAAGAAGTTGGATGCAAATTATGCCATTTCTATTTGCTCAATTTAGTTTACCTAAGGGATGAAACACAGCAACCATGGATGTAACTTCTGAGCTTCAGTATTATGAATTCACAAAATAAGGGAAATAAAATGACTTAATGTGACTTGATTTATCACTTTGTGTTTTGTTGATACAAAATAAAGCAAAATCATGAATATAAACCAATCTGAGATGAATCTTACTAAGGACGTTCCATTTCTAATACTTAACAATTACAATTCAAGTTCATGTCCTGTCATAACTTAAACACATTGTTAGGTTGATTATTTATCTGATGGTAATTTCCATGTAATTTTATCACTAAATATAAAATGATAATCTAAGAATTAAAATCAATTTGTTTCAGGTTTATCTGTTTGTAACTTTCAAACAAGATGACATGGCTGAATTGTGAAGAGTTACTCTATCATTACGACAGATTGTTTTATTTATTCAGTGGATGTGACCTTTGCTTGCTGCTATGAGCATTAATTGCCCATCCCTAAATGCCTTGAGAACGTGGTGGTGAACCAAAATTCATGAACATGAACAGATCTGAGATGCATCTTACTAATTGAAAGGGAAAGATGAAATGCTAAACATTTCTTTGTTTGCTGTTTGTGAAAATGCTTCAACATGATTGGTTGGCAATATTACTGACATCAATTGCCTTTGAGAAATGGGAAAAATATGGTACAAATACTTCTGGATTGTCATGGAGTGCCTGCTTTAGGGTTAGCGGTCAGCACTGTTGCTTCACTACTGATTGCAAATTCTGCGCCATTGTTTCTATCACATTTCTGGCAGGGTTATCATTGGTAAGAGTACAAGCAGCTCAGAGAAAATTTTCACGTGTCATTGTGTTTTTGTTTGTATTTCTCCATGGGTTGCGGACAACGTTGGCAGCAGCATTTGTTGCCCATCCATGATAACCTTGGAACTGAGTAACTGCAGGGCCATTTCAGGCTTTTAAACTGGGACAAATTGCAATTTATTCTGCTGTATTTGGAAATGCCTCACATCAAGTTTGAAGATTCCTATTTGTATTGATGCACACTGCAATATTTCCAAAAAACCCTGTGCACTGTGTGATAATGTGTTGTTTGACCTCGACTGTGGCATTCCAGGATTTGGGTTCCACAGTATATTTATAATCAGTATTACTACTGACCACTAGCTGGCTTTATATGCCTTCCTATGTATATGTTGCAGTCATTAAAATAAATTCATGTATACCTCTTATACCTCAAGCTTAAAATTTTACAGTCAAGACAGATTTGTTTTTCACAAGTTGTGTCAAATAGAGATTAAATCCTTGAGTATGCTCTTGTTTCACCAGCTGTATGTAGTGGTGATGACTTCCAAATGTGGCATAACATGATCCTATGGGCTTGCTGGCACATAGTTGTGACTACAATATCAATACCATAATATTTAAAGTCTGCTCCCAGCAGATGGGCGTTCCATTAAGCCTATGAGGGCACAAAAGGTTAGGGAACAGAAGCAACATAGGAAATTTCTCAAGCATGCTTTCTTGAAATACAAGGCTTGTTACACAACATTTAATCCTGACAGAAATGAGAGGTACTCTAAATCCAAGGCTCTGTAGGAATCTAGATACTCTCTGAATCTTGGAATTTTAGGGCTTATGTGATCTTAGATGAGTTTAATGCTTCCGCAAAGTTTAGGAAATACATATATTATCACATTCTGTTTCCCTCATGACACAATCACCCAGATTTTTGAGGCCAGGAGGAAATATAGAAAAGGCAGTAACAAACCTTTTTAATTGTAAGCAACAACAGCAGATCTTAGATTGTGCAAAGCATTGGTTCCTAGACGCAATAGGTGAAGAAATGACAGAGATGCATAAGGTGACAATGTATTCTGAGGATGAGGGAAAATGAAAACTGAAGACACCGGTGGGCAAGATTGAAGAATATCTTGCACCTTAGGATGATGCCACTTCCAAAAGATGTCAAGTTGGTGCCACTCACATCAACACATGACCCTCACTCAACTTCCTTTATCCTTATACCAGCCATGCCAACTCACCCAGTATCTGCTATTGCAGACCTCAGGAGCCGTACTGATACAAATATATAACATCATAAGTGTCTATTGCAGACTTTCTTTTAAGAAACACACTAATTCATAAGAAAGTGCCTGAATTTGACTTTCTTCAATGACATAATGCCTTATGATCAGAAATATTTCATTAGTGCATTATCCCTATGAAAACGAACACTGGAGTCGATAGTCCTACTCAAAGCCAACAGACTGGAGCTGTCAATCCAACACTGAAAAGGAGGCACCCTACTGTGATAATGGAATGTTGTAAAACCTGCCATTCAGCACTAAAACTGTACAGTTAACCTTTAGGTTTATGTCAACCCATAGAATTATATAGCATGTGACTTTTTAAACACTTGAATGTTTTTTCAGATTCAAAGAGTCCTGGGTTTAAATGCCTTGACAGTTCCGACAGCTTCTGTTGAAAAGATAAAAACATTAGAGACTCTGAAGGAAAAGGCTAATGCAGAAAAATACCTGGATCAATCCAATCAGCAATTGAATCGCAGATTGACCACCATGATGTAGACCATTTATGTCATCATAAAATCACAAGGTACTGTGAGAAATAACCCTTCACCCTTGCAGTCTGTACTCTGATCCACAGAATTTAATTTTCCTGTCTATGATTTTATGATCTATAGTATTTGTGTCAAACTGTCTGTTTTCTTTTTCTGTTTATTAGTGAATCAATGTATGTGTGCACACATGCATTTGGAGTTTTAAGGAGTTATAGTTTAAGTTGCTTGGTACTAAATTAATAAACCATTTCTGTCAGTTATTAAAGAAAATGTTTGTTTACAATAAATAGAGATTCTTTGGTTAATTGTGAAACCTGGTGTAAATTGTTTTTGTTTTGAATAGCCATCCTTCTAGTAAATTAAATTGTTGATTTAATTGGTTATTACATTTTTGCGATGGCATGTTTAATAGTCAGGATTGACAAATGGGGGGATTGGAATGCACTTTATTTTTTCCCATTGGTAGAGGTTAATAACCAAGGGCCATAGATTTAAGGTTAGAAGTGGAAGGCTAAGAGGAGTGATAAAGAATTTTTTTTTTTAACCAGATGGTCATAGGTAACTGGAACTCACTGCTTGAATGGGTGTTTGAGTCAGAAACACAACACTTAAGCAGGACTTAGATTTTCAATTACATTGCTATTGACTCCAGAGCTATCGGCCAGGAGCTGGATAATTGAGTAAGTGTAGTCTCCACCTTAAGTATGCACAAGAACTCTGCCCCCACTGCTCTCTGTGGCAAGCAGTTCCAAAGACCATCAATCCTCCGAAGAAATTCAATCCACAACGTTTAAACTTACTCAAACCAGGTTTAATCTGACCATGTCACATTTTCACATGAGTGACTAAGATCAGACATAACTGGAGGCAGCTGCTGGTTTACACCCAAAGCTGCATCTACAAAATATATCTCCATTCCCATGTTAATGGTTCATGCAGTTTTTGCGAATGGGACCCTGAAAATTTAGTCTCTTCTGCCACTTTCATAATTGATGGAGAGGCTCTCTGTCGTGAACATCCAGGCCCAAGATTTCAATTGAAGTAGAAATCAAGAAGGTCAATTTCACACAAAGGCTAATGCGTTCTCTATGATAGCATATTAAGTTAACAGCCTGTAATTTCCTGCTTTCTGCTGAGGTATATCAGCTATTTCAAATCCTAAGAAACGTTCCCTAAACCTATTGTGTTTTTGGACAATTCAAATCAAAGTATCAGCTACTCTAGCGTCACTTTTCTTTTTAAAATTGTCCTAGGATAGGATGTAAAGGAAGGACAAATTATATGATTTCCATTGAGAGGGCATTTCCATAGGTAGGATTAGTTAGTAGAGAAAATACTTATAGGACAGCCAGATTAGTCAGAGCAAAAAAATTTCGATCTTAGGAATGTAGTTGCCACGGGAAGAGCAACAGAAGTCAGAAAGATGCAGTTGCAACACTTCTGCAATATTAATTGTGTCATAATCAGAATACATCAGAAATGTCACTTCATAAAGGGAACATAAAGTCAGATCAACAGACCTTAAATTCTAAGTACTGGGGTAAATTGTATGAGAGAAAAAAAGGTGTCAACTCGCAATCAATCATATAGAAGAGAAAGAAAGAAAGACTTGCAGCTCTAAAGCACTTTCTAAGTCTCAGGATGTCCCAAAGTGCTTTCTAGCCAATGAAACACTTTGAAATTGAGTCACTGTTGTGATGAGGAAATGAAACTACTTTTCCTTGAAGTAGGCAAAACCAGCATAAACCTTTGTGTTGAAAATCATTGAATGCTCTGGCATCCTCTTATGGTAAGCAGCAACTCTTTGGAATTGCTGAAAATTTGGCTGAAGTTACACACAGGTTGCAGATACTTCCCTCTGATTTATTTTTATAATGCAGAATAATTTACAAAGAGTGCATCCCTCCTTAAATATTTTGCATTCCTGTGCATTCATGGTGATGTAAAAGTTCAAGTAGTGCATGTCGTTTGACCTCACTTCAAGCCAAAACTATCCACATACACTCTAGACTTTTTAAATATCATGCAAGCACAGAAACACCAAAGTACGTTGCATGACCACACAACTGATCGTGAACATTTGTATGATCCTTCTGTGGCCTGTTTAAGGTGAAACTATTTGTCCTGTTAAAAAAAAAAATCACCAAAGGAGAAACTTGAGATATTTGTTGTAGTGCTTGAAATAGGCCCACAGTATATAGGCCTCACTGCCCTCAGTTTTATATAGACCAATCAAATCGATCGTATCTCTTCAAAAGGGGAAGAAAAGGAAAACATCTGACAGTTGAAACCAGAAGCAAGGCTGGTCCCTGTAAATAATGTTAAAAATTTTTTTTTCAATGCAGCCCTCTTGCAAAGAGGCACCAGGTTATATATAGAGACACAGGAATTAGGTACTCCATCTCCCAGATTTGTACTTTCCTCTGTAGATTTTATTCACATATTTTGGCATAATCTAGATGTGCCCATAGCAGCTTAAACATCATTGCAGCCTACTCAATGAACAGGTCCTTGACTCCTAGGAATTCAGTCTTGTGGAATTTTAGACTGTTTTTTTCATCAAGAAAGGAATGTAAAACAAAAATGATAGAATAGGAAGGCAGCCTGGGAATGAGAATAAATGTTTACAAATATAGCCTTTGCAGGAGATGATGTTGAAGATAGTCAGTTTCAACATTAATGTCACAGCTGTTTGTTTCAATGTATTAATGGGAACAAAATGAAAGTCCATCTTTTTACAAGAAGCTACATACATGATTGAGCAGGATTATAACATACTCTCATGATTCAATTTTTAAAGCTGTGCAAATAATCTCATAGACTCTAAATGTTTAGAGCAAAAAAGATCTTGCAGCCCGTCATGTCTGTGCTAGTCAACCTGACTACACTTATTCCATTATCTAGCTTTTGGGCGATAGCTCTGGAGTCAACAGCAATGTAGGTGCCTATCAAATTGCTGCTTAAGTGTTTTGAGCATTTCTGACTTAAATACGCATTCAAGCAGTGAGATCCAGTTACCTACGACCATCTGGTTAAAAAAACCAAATTCCTTAACCCTCCTCTTAGCCTTCCATCTCTAGCCTCAAATCAATGGCCCTTGGTTATTGATCCCTCTATGAATGAAAGAAAGGTGCATTCCAGTCCTCTCTATTTATCAATCCTGACTATTAAACATGCTATTGCAAAGATGTAATAACCAATTAAACCATCGAGATGTTCAATTTGCTAGATGGATGGCTATTCAAAACAAAAGTAACTTATACCAGGTTTCACAATTAACCAGAAAATCTCTACTTATAGTAAACGAACATTTTCTTTAATAACTGACATAAACTGTTTACTAATTTACTACCAAGCAACTTAAGCTGTAACTCCTTAAAACCCCAAATGTTTGCGTATACACATCCACACCTTCACTAACAAATGGACAAAAAAACCGGACAATTTGACTCAAATACTACAGATTATAAAAATATAGACAGGAAAATTAAATTCTGTGGATCAAAGTGCAGAACGCAAGGGTGAAGAGTTATTTCTCAAAGTTCCTTTTAATTTTAGCAATGATGACACAATGTTGTCTATGACATGGTGTCGATCTTCGGTTCAATTGCTGATTGGATGGATCCAGCTATTTTTCTGTATTAGAATTTTTCTTTACACTGTCTAATGTTTTTGTTTTCTAATTCAGAGAAAAATTGTGAGAGATGTTTCTGAGTGCACTGCACTCACAGTTTTGTACCAAACTTCAGTTGGACCATTCCAAAGGCTGTTGTTAGGCAGTTTTTCCTTAACTCAAAAATTCCTGGTTGAACAGTGTCTAATAATTATTCCCCTGCAGCATTGAAAAATAATGTAGTCTTGTATGGCCAAGGTGCATCCCACAGAATCCCAACTCATCTTGAAAGTGCATAAATCCATTAGAGCTCCTGTTGAAGAACTCTCAGAACAATAAAAGCTGTCAAACAACTTTAATTAAAAATGTTAGTTTTCTTAAGGGGTTACTTCAAGGAATTGCAAGGTATGGAATTTTCATAAGTGATTCTAACAAGTGATGTAATCAATATACGCAACTTTATTTTATGTCAGCATGACTCCTGAGGCCTGTGCATGGTGAGGACTATCCATGAATGGGGAAGGACAGATGGTGGTGATTGGGAGCATGTGTTGGCATGAGTTTGCACTATGTTGGCTTGGTGGTTTTAAGGGTAAAGATGATGGGGTACAGGAGCACAGATTGAAAAATGGGCATAAATTCATGGATAATGCAGTGAAGAATGATTTAAAAGGTATAAAGGACAATCAGGCTGGGTAGATGGATATGGGATAGCAAAGGGCATATGAATGCAATGGTGGTGCTTCAAGAGGCTTGGGGTCCTATGAAGGGTATAAGCTGGCATGAGGTTGGCATGGCTGGGGCAAGGGGACTGTTGGGTGAAAAGGGTAAGAGGAGTGTTGATGGAGGAATGTTTTTGGTTTCTTTTATTTATAAAACGGCAGTATGCTACTGGTGCAGGTCCAGCCCACAACTACAGATAGGTCACCTAGCTGCCTCCCTATTGGCCCTGTCACTCTGCAACAAAAGTCTGACATTCCAGGACATATTTTCCTGGGAAATATCCCACCTTTACATTCCTGATCAAGGATGAAAATTGGGCCTTTTTTTGGTAGTGTTTGTGATGAACTAGTGTTTGTGATGAACCAGGCTGATTGGAGGATTTTAGGCATGCATTTTCTTCTGTCAAAAAGGGGTGGGCAGCACTTTTACAGGATCTCCGTTGCAGCTAAGAGCATTTTCTGGGAATGATCTTAAATGGTAAGCAGATTGTGTTCAAATAATGAATACTGCTTCTGACTGTTGCTTATTTGCAGAGAAGGAAGGGGATACATTTTGCTTCTAACAATTGAAATGCTACATATTTCACACACAAGATTTTAGAAAATTGTCTCTGAAAGAGGCAGAGTGGAAGTGTGAGGAAAGATTAAAATGCCAGGAGGAAAGTAACCAAAGCTCCAGGATTCCCATATTTTGAACTTAGTGGAAGCAACATCAGCACAAATAAAAGGCCAGAAAAGAAAAAGATTCTAAATCCCAAGAGAAAAGGGTGCTCTAAACCTGGGTACTGACAGAAATGAGAGCAATGGTTCAACTCAGCTTTAGGCTTTGTTAATGCACAACAGACAGAGAGCCTTAAAAAAAGTAAAGTGATTCTAGGTAATACACTAATGTGGAGAAAGAATGAAAACAATAGGAAATTTACAGGCACAAATTAAGAGCAATTAAGTGACATTTCTGGATCATCTGATTGGTGGGCAGTTCTTGATGGCAGACTCTTCTTCTTTAAAGGCGTGGAAATTTTGATGGCAGGCAGTAAACTGCATGATTGACTTTTAATCCCATTCGGCTTCCTGGAAATAGCTAAAACTTCTGGAGTTGCCTCTGGCTTTCCAGACAGTAGATGGGGCCAATGCCACAGTAATTAAATTCAGTCTCCATGGGGAAGCTACTTTTATGCATTAGGTACAGTGGAATGGTATACCAGTTCTAAAGAGCACCATTATATTATTATGACAAAGGTGCACAGAAGCTATCTTCCCTGCAGTGTTTCAGACTGATTTATTGACTGACCTTTGTCATCACTACGTAATGTTCATTAACCATTACAAATTTGGCAAATCAGTAAAATGGATGGTGATAAAAAGGACCAGCAATTGTTCTGCTCAGTCCTGCAGGGCAAACTGTTTATCTTTTAAGTCTCAGAAACGATTACATTGAAAAAGTGCCACTTGTCTGCATCACAGATTATTTGTTTTAAAATGTCAAGTAGAGCTAGTTTTTAAAATTCTGATAAATTTACAATAATGTACGAAGGTCAATAACCACTAATATGAAAAAAATTACTGCAGAGATTTACCAAGGATAAGTCACAGCAAGTACTAACAACCCAATTATATACTTTCAAGGCCTATTCAAATTATTGGTACAAAATATTACAGAAATAAGAGTAAATTGAAATCATTTGACTTGTAAACATAGTTATTATAACTCATTAGAGCAAGAAAAGAAGACAAGAAAACAACCTAGAGTTGTCATTTCTTCTTACACTGAGTGATGATAAATTAGATTCCACACTATAAATTTAATAATAATACCAAATACTTCTACAAAGGTGAACTCCCTGCATGATGAATGTCACTGTTTCTTAATTAAAACTGTTTTCTAATAGCTTTACGAACAACGCAAAATTAAAATGCTCAGTTGATGTTGCAATGAATTTCTTAAATGTTAGCTGTCCAGCTCAAATTTCAAACACATTGGGTGGAATTTAAATTCATGTTGGTGGGTGCATTTATGTGGGAGAGGACCTCACACCTTTACCAACTGAGGACCTTAAATGGACAAGTAATACCATCTGCTAGTATTCACCCAGTTGTTAGTAGGGGCTATATATAGTGGAAAGCTGTACTGGAACTCCAGATTGCTTGTAGGTTTATTGGAAGACGCTGGTGGGAGAGGGCAAAGGGGGTGAGAATTGAGAGTCCTTGCATTGGGAAAGGGAATCCAGGCAACCCTGTATTCTTGCTACCGACCTTAACTCTCATCACTTTACCTGCAACCCCAAACCTTTGATCTGCTGGCTTCCTGCCATCACTTATCTGCATCCTTAAGCAATCCTGGATCTCAGGTGCTTGCAGAATCGAATGTACCCACTATCAACCCAGTGGTGTTGTCAGATAGCAAGAATTTATTGGGCTCTGATTGGCAAGTAGCTCCCAGCAAGCAAAACTCTCTTCCCCACTCCCAAGAGTCTTTAATTCTGAGGAAAACATGCTGATGTCCAGTTAAATGTCTGTTTGAAAATACCGGTGAGATTCCCATCACCTACTTTAAATTCAGCCCATTATGATTCAAAGGCAAACAATACATTTTCGAACTAACGCTGTCTTAATGTTATATAAGTGACTTAGTTAGACATACTAGAAGTCATAAAACATTAAGACCAAATTTGAAATGTTTCAGCATACAACATGACAACAGAAGCCTAAAATCATCCTTAAAATATTTTAGAATTTTAGAGCAACGAATTCAATTAGTGACACTTCATTTACGTATTTACTTATGATAAACAAATAAAGATGCTTTACTTTAAGGTAAGCAGTTCTTAACGTTAAATTTCAAGATTTAATGAGCATATGTTATGACGATTCATTAAAAAAAAGGTTGATTAATTCAAGGTACAATGTTGTGTTGGTTTAGAAGAAAAAAATGTTGAACCCTTTGAAACCTCCCTGAAAAGTATAATGTCTCAATAGCAACAATTCATTTTCCATCAGGGATGCAGTATGCTATATAATCTGTGCATTTTGTCTGCTGCTAACTATTCCTCAGGGGCACATGAGAATGTCATTGTTACTTTAAATAAAATCTGCTACACGTAAATGGTATTTATTAGAATGAATAGCAGCAATAGGTTTGCTCACAGCAACATCTCCATCCTTCTCGACTGTACTCCCCATAAAATTGCAATAAAGAAGGAGTAAAGAGTTACCAAATCAGAAAAGGAATTAAAGAAAGATTCTGAGACAACAAGGTGTAGAGCTGGATGAACACAGCAGGCCAAGCAGGATCTTGTTCATCCAGCTCTATACCTTGTTGTCTCAGATTCTCTAGCATCGGCAGTTCCTACTATCGCTAAAGAAAGATACTGCTGTCCATCTGGCCTCAGGTATCATTTTCCCCTCTCAATGAGAAGGCTATGAGTTCATTACCCAATAACAGCTCGAGTACATAATCTGATCTGATTTTTCTTTGCCAAAGTACATAAGAACATATGGGTTAAGAACAAAAGTAAGCAATTTGACCCTTACAGCCTAATTTGCCATTCATCTAGATCATGGCTGATCATTATAAGTTTCAAATTCCACATTTTTCATCCAGCCTTATAAGCTTTGATTCCCCTGCCTATTATGTATTTATCTACTACTGCCTTAAGCATATTCAATGTCCCCACCTCCACTGCCTCAGATACAGAGTTCCAAAATCACAATTGTCTGCGAGAAAAGAATTGCCCTTATCTCTGTCCTAAAAGGCCAAGCCAAGCCCTAATTATAAAACAGTGCTCCCTTATTCTGGACTCAACCACAATAGGAAGCATTCTTTCCACCCTCACCTTGAGAAAACCTTTTAAGATATTATATAACTCAATCAAGTCACTCCTCATTCATCTAAACACCAGTGGAAATAAGACCAGCCTGTCCAAATTTCCTCATAATACAACCTGCTCATTCCAGGTGTCAATCTAGTAAACCTTCTCTGAGCTACCTTCAAAACATTTACACCCTTCCTTAAATGAGAGACTAAGACCAGACAGTACTTGAGATGTGGTCTCACCAATAGCCTGTATAAATCAAGCATGGCATCTTTATTTCTATGTTCAACTCTTTCATAATAAAGCCTTAATTACTTAATCCTGCATACTGACTCATGTGCTAGAACTCCTAGATCCTGCTGCAACTTATCATACTAACACTTGTTCTCTGCTTTTTCTCCTTGTTGTCAAAGTGAACTATTTCATATTTCTTCATAATGAACTCAATTTATCCGATTTCTGTCTGCTCACTTAACTTATCTATTTCAGTCTGTAAACTCATTTGGTCCTCTTCATAACATACTTTCCTACTAATCTTCGAGACTTAAATTTAGCTACGTTGCATGTAATTGTTCACTTCAACTAAGAAATTTATATAAACTATTATACAAGCGATGACTTTGTAGTTCACTTCTGCTAGAGTTTTTTATACAATGCAAATGAGCAAGATACTCACCAACCAATCACTTATCATTTTCCTTGCGAGGTTACATTTTATTTATCTCTGAATGTATTTGGGCTTTTCAATGTCCTCTGACTGCCTGTCCTTTCTCATGCTGATTTTAAACTCCTGCTTTCTTGGAGACTGACAAAGATAGTACCCAAGAAGGAGTACCTTTCTTTCCTCACCTAACTCTCACAGATCTACATACTGCTTCACTGCAGTATTATTTACAGCGGTATGGTCTTCTGCATGAAGCATTCATCCAGTGTCCTCTGTACATGTTCAAATGATGTAAAATATCTCATGATACTATTTGAAAAAGGCAAGGATTCTTCCTTGACCAGTGGTGAAGAGCGCAATTAAAGTAGGTTGGCTGGGCATTAAACCCATTTACTGATGTGGAAGCTTACTGTGCAATAAATTGGCTTCCACATTGCCTACAAAATATTGAATAAAAGACAACACAATACCACAAAACAAATTTCTTCAGTGTCCTCAGTCACCTGCTTTATTCTATAAATCTATTCTTCCAACTCCCCATGATAATTTTTGAAAAAATATTTTTTTTTTTTAGTTTCACATATACTTGCCAATAATGCAGACAACACACAGACATACATTTGTTTTCAAAGCCTATTTTCCTTGAAACAGGCCTCTAGCTTGTCACTGGAAGCTACAACTTGAGCGACACCCTCCATATCAAGAATAGCTGAGTGGGACGCTCTTCCACTGCTATCATAGGCATAACTGAAGAATTGATGAGTAAATTATCAAGTTGAAGGTCACAATACCTTCCATGGCAATAAGTCCCAGCGTAGGATTTCAGAGTTTTCTGCATCAGAGGCTGGGCTGCTTCCATTGCACTATAAGGCTACCAGCCTAAATATGGTCAGGAACAAAAACAGAAGTTTCTGGAGAAGCTCAACAGTTCTGGCAGCACCTGTGAAAGGAAATCAGAGTTAACACTTCAGGTCCGGTGACCCTTCCTAAGAACTGATGGCAGCTAGGAATAGGGTGGTAGGAGGGGGTAAGGAGGAAATGATAGATGGGAGTAGAGCCCAAAGAGAGACAAGAACAGTTGGACAGACAAAGGAGTTGATAACAATCTATCTAGGAAGGTGAATAGCTGTTAATGAAGACTGTTAGTGGCTAACAATAGGTAGTGTGTAATGGCGGACTATGTGATAACAAATCCTGGTGGGTGGGCAAGGAGGCCCAGGACATGGGAGAGTTTGGGCCCTAAAGTTATTGAACTCGATATTGAGTCCAGAGGGCTGCAGGGTCCCCATGCATAAAATGAGGTATTGTTCTTCCAGCTTGTGCTGAGCTTTGCTAGAACACTGCAGCAAGCCTGAGACAGAGACATTGGCCAGCGAACAGGGTGGGGTGTTAAAGTGGCAGACAAGCATTTTCCTAGCCACCGTCAACACGTTAACTCTCATTTTTCTTCACAGATGCTGCCAGGCCTGCTGAGCCTTTCCAGCAACTTTTGTTTTTGTTCCTGATTTACAGCATCCCCAGTTCTTTTGGTTTTTACCCTAATGTAGTCACCGCTTTTCAAAATAAAGAGCTGTCAGCTAATCAACCTGTTCAGAGGTATTACGACACATCTCTGGAGCAAGTGGGATTTGAACCCCAGTCACCTGACCCAGAGGTATGGATTCTACCACCTGTTCTATAAGAGCCTTTCAAACTCAAGAGCAGATATTTTCTAAGCAACTTGCTCAAAGATATTATTATATGTCTCTGGAGTAAATAGGAGTTGAACTTAGGTCTCCTGGCTCAGAGGTGCAGAACTATCACTGCATCACAAGGGTTCCCAAACTCAAGGGCATCCAATGTGCACCCATTTACTTCACATGTTCAAGATGCGAGCTCCTTACTATTTCTAAATACTCACCAATTACATAATTAGGCAACTGGTCTGAAGATTTATCTCTACTTGCTCTACTCTCAGCTTCCAAGATTACCAAATGTTTTCAACACGCTGACCTTTCAGCCATGACCTCCTTTTAAGTACTATTCCACTGCTAATTTCTTTCCTCTAAACTAGTTTCAGATAACCTCTCAGTTCCACCTCAGTACATATTGCTGAATGTTCTGGAAAACTGCAAGGCAGAAGAAAGAAATTAGGCTAATATAACTGAGATTTATTTATTTATTTTAAGTTATTTTGCGTTGGTTTTGTTCTATGTTAGCTTTGATTGAGAATGATAAAAATGGATACAGTTTTGTGCAGTTATTCCATGGTGGTCTGTATTTCAAATAATTTGCCAGAGATGGGTACTGTAGTTATTATTAGTAGAATTTTACTCTTCTCGTTGCAAAGAACAAATTAGATTTTTCTTAACACAGTGGGACTTTTAATTTTTTTGATCGTTACCAACACAAGTGACAAATGTGAAGATAAAAACCCCAGCATTTCTCCATTCCACTTAAAACATGCTTTGTCGAAAACGACCAGATCCTAGATAACAAGCGTGGGGCTGGATGAACACAGCAGGTCAAGCAGCATCATAGGAGCAGGAAAACTTGCTATGTTCATCCAGCCCCACGCTTGTTATCTCGGATTCTCCAGCATCTGCAGTACCTTTTATCTCATGACCAGATCCTACCTAGGTTTTCAGGTTTCAGACCATATGTGTAACCCAATATTCTCAGACACAGATCAATCAGTCAGCTGGTGTTCCTGCAGGAATGAATGCCACCCCTGTGTGTTGGTGACCAAAATTTGATGTAATACTCCTGATAAGGTATTATGTAGCTTAAGAATGACGTATTCTGACTTCAGCTATTTTGGCCCTGTAATTCTGTAATATCTGCCATGTTGAGTACTGACTCTATTATCATCCCAATAGCTCATTCAACTGCTCTAATATCTCTTCCAGAACCATTTGTGGAATTCTTTACTTCCATAATACGGTAACTGTAATTCAAGTGTCGCTTACTGCATGTAAAGTACATGGAAATATTTTTGAGAAATGTGACGATGAGTGACCTAAGAGGAAATCTGGCTGTTTACTTATGCCGTCTGTTTGTTCTTCCTCTGGGTAATACTTGTTTGTATTAAATTCCGTTAACATAGTCCGCAAGTTCAGAAAGTTTGTCTGATATTTTAGTATTAATCAAGGAGCTGGTTAAGATCCAAATGCTTCTTGTTGTTTAGTATCATTTCTGAATTTGAGCAGTATGCACTGAACTTCTCAATCCAAGACCTACACAAAAAAGTGCCAACTGTGTAAGGGAAAAGTAAAATTGAATATCATTCACCATTTGGATAAACCATAGTGCTTTGAATGTTATTACCGTTGCTGGGTCAAAATCTTGGAATTCCCTCCCCAGTGGCATTGTACTGTAACAGTTCAAGATGGGAACTCACTACCACCTTCTCAAGGGCAACTAGGGGCGAGCAATAAATGCTGGCCCAGCCAGCGGCATCCATATCCCATTTGTGAATAAAAGGAAAATAATTTCAATCTAGCAATCTACAACTGGTTAACCCTGGAAAGAACATATAATGTAACAATTTCTGTTAGCTGGTCACTCGCAATATTTCACCTGTATCAATTAGAATAAAGATGCTCTGCTACGCTGTAACTGATATAAGACAATTGTTGCAACTCAAACGAATGTTCTTTTCAATACTGATAAATAGCTTGCTAAAAAGAGTTGGCTTTGGTGATATGAAATCTGCTGTATAAAGAGAACTATTTCATACAAATAACGAAGCTAAATGAGTAAATATTTTCCAGGGTTCTTGTAAAAATAGTCATATGGAAATTTTTCAAATTTTCTTATCAGTTCTTTATCTTCTCATCTTCTGAAGTCATTCAGATAAATCTTGACTTTATGAAATATTAGGAAATGGGTGGTTGTGACTTTACAGCTTGTTTTACAACTCTCAAAAATCTTATATATGCTGTCTTTAATGTTACACAACAGGTATCACACTTCGTGGTAGATGAAAAATAATCTTAAAAAGGAGAAAGATATGAAGTTTTTGATCTGGAACTTGACATTTGGAAGCAATATGTACTGACTACCATTTGACCATTGTTACACTTTTTAAGTTAGATTCCCGGAAATGCACAATGTTTGGAGATAGCCTTAAACGACTAGAACGGAGCAAAACATCACAACCATGCACTCACAATCCATCAACTATAGATAAGATCAGACTATGATATTTCAAATGAGGTCAAACCATTTTAACATTCAAATTATTTAAGTGCTAAATGCAATACACAGACAATGGCTCACTTTTTAAAATTAAAAAAGTCCAAAATGAACTTTCTTTTTCGCTAATACATCCTCAGCTGAATCTTTCTTATGTTGTTGTAAAAGCAGTCTTGGTTTGTATTATAGTCACGTTACTGGAAGAATAATTCAGAAGTACAGTCTGATTCTCTGTGGAGAAAGATTCAAATCCCACCATGTCAGCTAGCGGTATTTAAATTTAAATGAAACGATAAGTCTGGAAGTCAAAGCTATCTTTGTAATAAAGCAATAATCAATTGCTGTAAAATCCCATCTTGTTCACTAATGTCATTGATGTAAGGGAATTTGCCATTTTTATCTGACCTGGCTTACATGTTGACTCCAGATTCATAGAAAAAGTAGCTGACTCTTAACTTTCCTCTCCAATGGGTTAGCAAATTTAATTTCAACTGGGAACAGGCAAAAATGTGGGTGACGCACATACCTCATGAAAGAATATTAAAAATTATTGACTCTCTTCTGTATGTGCAGCTGACTAATACCCAGAGAGTGTGCCATAGATCTGTACAGATGCCCTTTTAAAGTTGCTTTAAGCAGTATGCCAATGTATGGTATTTCTTAGTAAAACCTCTGAGATTTTTTAATTCCAGCTCATGTGTTTTCAAAGTCAGCAATGTGTGTTCCATTGAAGCAGAAGTTAAATGATATTGAGTAGCATTATTGGACATTTTTGGCAGTAAGTAATTGTAAGCTACCTCACACAGTGAAATCAAACTGTGGTTGGTAAGCCCCTGCTGGCATCAATGCTTGTGGAATGTTATATTATCTGACAGGGTCTGATTCCATTTGTTGTTTAAACTTCCCTAACAGTCCATACAATGACAAAATGTCCTGTTTAGCTTCCTTCATAAACACTGTACATACTGTGAAAATCAAACTTTGCAGTGGATTTATGAACATTTGGCCATTTGAATTGGTGTTTTTAATTGATGTATCTGACAATATAATACAAAACAAAATTTTTTTTTTTTTTTTGGTTTGAATGCAATGGAAAGACTTTCAATTCTGAATTTAATGTGTTTCCTTTTTTCGCAGCTTATCTGAATTAGTATTAAGTTCCCTGATTTGAGAACATGTTCCACTGGGGGAAAAAGAATCTTATGTATTTTCTGAGTTTTATCGTTATTACCAGAGGATATTATGCTTTCTAGATGACTTGTGCCAAGATTTATTACTAACTGACCAATTGAGAATTATGTAATATCTTGCCATAAGCCAAAGTCCACTGATTATGTATCATCAAATGTAATTCTATCTTTGACATTTATTATAAGGAGAAAATTCTAAGCATACTAACTGAATTAGAAGTTACCAACTGATTCCATCAATCAGATTATTTCAGTACACCTTCACCTTTGTGCACAGCCAGAATATTTTAATTGGACTTACGGTTGCAGTTAATAAATATTCTTAAATTTGTACAAATAATGTTAATGCATATCAATGTAAGGTATTTATATCACAGAAACACGTCATTCAGCCCAGTTGATACATTTTTATATTTATGCTCCACACACACTTTCTCCCCCACAATTTTGTTTAATTTACCAACACATGATTCAACTCATTTTTCTCCTCATAAGTCTATCTAACTTCCAATTGAGTGCATCGGGGCAGTTGCTCCAGCTGTCAGTTGTTACTTACCGTAGTGAGTTCCACACAATGACCACTCTTTGAGTAACTAAGTTTCTCTTGACTTCTTCATCAGGTTTATGCATGACTACCTTATATGTATGGCCTCTGGTTATGATCTCACTCCTCTGGTGGAAACACTCAATAATATCAAAAACTTTCATGATCTTAAAGGCCTGTATTGGGTCATCTTGCAAACTAAAGAAATGAATTCCAGCTTGTTTATATTTAATTGTTTGGATCTCTTAGCTGAACAGAAATAATTCCATGCTCCAATTCAAAATGTTTGCAGAATGTTATGAAAAAACAAATCAATCCAAAAATAATAAAAAAGTAGAAGGTGGATGTCGGTTTAAATAGCTTCTGTTATTTCTGAACTGTTATAAATAATTGAGAAAAGCTTATATTTCTGATATGTACTTTCACAGTAAAGGGCACATATGTAATGATTGTATCACACTGATGAAAAATTAAAACAAAAGGGACTCTGAAAATTCTGTTTTCAGAACTATTGTCTCATTGTTAATAAATCTTAGGACAAAATAGCAAAATATGTTAGCATCTGAATCTTGATAAATATACAAGTTAAAGTAGCTCATCATTTGGTATTAGCTGTGGCCAAGTTGTTAGCATTCTCCCTTTTGAGTCAGTAGGTTGAGTGTTCAACTCTCACGCAAGGACTTAAACACAAAAGTCAAAAGTGTCACTGGAGTAAAGTGTTGATAGCTCTGCACTGGTTAAGATGGCAGTGTTTAGATGGGAAATTAAACCAAATTTCTGTTTACCTTTTCACATGATAAAAAATTCCAAGGTGCTGTTTTGAAGAAGGGCAGAGACGTTATCTCTGTTGTCCTGGTATTTATCCCTCAGTAAACTCAAAAACAGTCCATCTTGTCATCATCACAGTGCTGAGTGTTAAACCTTACTGTGCACAAATTGATTACTGTATTTTCTATAGTACAGTAGTGATCATATTTCAAAAAGTAGTTCAGCACAAAGAGCTTTGCAGTGCCCTGTAATCTTGAAAAGCACTGGTTATGCACGTTTTGGTAGGAAAAAAAGTACTGATGAATTGCTGCTACAAAAGAAAATACTGTTTGACTGAACAATCATCCATAGTCCAACCAGATGACCTTGGACACCTTTCACAGGAATGTGCCTCCAAAACTTGTCCTTTTAAAATTTAAGTGGTGACATTTGAAGGGTTGATGGGGCCACATTGTCCTGCTAATCTAGTGTGGCAAAAGGACATAGTCAAATCTGTCCTGCCTGTACAATTCCAAGATATTGCTGTAAATTGCTGTTTGCACACCCAATCCTTTATTCAGTGGGAGTGCTCGTTGGGACTAATGTATTAATGTTGCAGTTAACTTATAAACAGCTTATTTCTCTAGATTTACTGAGGACTGCAACACAATACTTCATCTAAACTACATCCATAACAGAAGGTCTCTATAAATATTTTTCGCAGCAGATTTGCTGAGACAGGCTTGCAAACCTTTATGTTTTGGAAAGCTACAAAAAGAAAAGAGATAAGCAAAGTTGTAGATCTGTGAAAATGAAAAACAACTTAAAGCTCTTCTACACAGTGAGGTGAAGGGGTCAGAGGGCTTGGTGAGTGCTTGCGTGCCTTAGGGAGATGGTGTCCCTGAACATCCATGGAGGCTGCCAAGTTAAGGCAGTGTCTTGGTGCAAGGCTCCCTCCAGCAGGTAATATACCAGAGCTGATTGAAGACACACTTAACATTTACTTACTTGGTCATTTAAGAACTTTATTTTCCCTCTAGGTGGGAAGCGCATCCTTGAACTTCCTTAGCCCTGCATGAAGGTGTTGGCCTTGTGAATTATTAATCCAGAAGCCCAGGAAACTTTCTGGGAACCCGAGTTCAATTTCCGCCATGGTGGATGGTGGAATTTGAATTCAATAAAAAAAACACCCTGGACTCAAGAGATCAATGATAACTATGAAACTTTGTCAATTGTTAGCAAAACTCATTTGGTTCACCCCTGGATGAAGGGTCTTGTGGCACAGTGGTACTGTCCTCATTTATGAGCAATGAGGTCTGGGTTCAAGTCCCAACTATGTCAGTGATGTTTCAAAAAAAAAGAACAAAAGGAATTATAGGTAGCTGGCTTGTCAGTCTGGAGGAATCCCAAGTTGGGGAATATAATGACAGACTGCAGGATGCTGTAGAGTTTTAAAAGGGCTCTGTGCTCAGGATGCCCAGATTCAAATCCCACCTCCTCCGGAGATGTGTAATAATGTCTCTGAATGAGTAAGGTTAGAAAGGAAAACAAGTCACCCCAGTGTGAATAGGGCAGATTAATGAAAGCAATGGACAATTCACCCCTTCCTGCCCCTCTGGGATCCCCTGCTTATAATCAGCCAATGGGAGCTGGATTACATTCCACCCATGGATCCCAAACTTTCTCCATCAGACAAATACCACGATGACATCAAAATGTTCATTGCTTTCTCTGTTGACATTGTCAATTGGAACTCTGAGTTTATTTGCCTGTCTTGAAACTTATGTATCTACGTGGAACACAACAAACAGGTCAGCACCAAGAATAAAACAGGTCCCAGTTCACCAGAGATTGAAGACAAATACGTTCTGCTGCAGTGGGCTGACATGAAAACTTTGCTGGGTCAACTTCCAAAACAAAATGTGTAATGCATTGGGAAGCTTGTCACCAACCCTGTGAGAACTGCCAAGGAACATGGTAGAGTTCAGTACTAACGCAGGGCTTTGTGCAGACCTTGGCATCTGTCCTTTCCACCATGGAACTAGTGGAGAATTCCATTCAGACATTTATGGGTCAAAGCATGAGACAGCATCCGATGGCTGATATCGCAATTTGTTTTGTAGCACATGCAGCAGAGACAGAATGCCTGAGCACTGCAATGGAAGCTCAGCCAGCTGTCTTGCAAGGTCATCTTGTTGTCGTACACACTCACACTGCTGCCATCACAGCAGTGGATTAGAATGTGAAAAAGTGTATGCAGAGTCTCACAGCAGTCCAATGTCTGTTGTCTAACACGTTAGCAGGAATGGCAACATCTCCTGAGGGAATGTCACTGATCCCACACAGTGCAAACCTGCTGTCCTCTCAGGATATGCGCATTTATCTCCATCAATTTTCTCATACCCTTCCTGTTGCATCTCCACCTGAAAGTCCAGACTTCTGTTGTGTATGCCAAGATGTTGCAGTTAGAAACCAGGACTTCGAACTGCTCGAAGTCACCCTCAAAGTCCACTTGCAATCTCCCACCCAAAGGCCCAAAGCCTTTCAACAGCTACTGGCCAGAACTGCATAGGAGCACAAGAACTGTCAAATACACATAGAAGACAGAGACTAAAGAATGGAGAAGGTGAGAGAGATAAAAGGTGCTGCAGATGCTGGAGAATCCGAGATAACAAGCATGGGGCTGGATGAACACAGCAGGTCAAGCAGCATCATAGGAGCAGGAAAACTTGACGTTTCGGGCCTAAACCCTTCATCAGAAATGGGGGAGGGGAAGAGGGTTCTGAAATAAATAGGGAGAGAGGGGGAGGCGGATAGAGGATGGATAGAGGAGAGGATAGGTGGAGAGGAGGCAGACAAGTCGAAGAGGCGGGGATGGAGCCAGTAAAGGTGAGTGTATGTAGGGGGGTGAGGAGGAGATAGGTCAGTCCAGGGAGGGCGGACAGGTCAAGGGGGCGGGATGATGTTAGTAGATAGGAGATGGGGGTGTGGCTTGAGGTGAGAGGAAAAACAGGTTAGGGAGGTAGAGATGAGCTGGGCTGGTTTTGGGATGTGGTTGGGGGAGGGGAGATTTTGAAGCTTGTGAAATCCACATTGATGCCATTGGTCTGCAGGGTTCCCAGGCTGAATATGATTTGCTGTTCCTGCAGCCTTCAGGTGGCATCACTGTGGCATTGCAGGAGGCCCAGGATGGACATGTCATCTGAGGAATGGGAGGGGGAGTTGAAATGGTTCGCGACTGGGAGTTGCAGTTGTTTGTTGCGAAGAAGATGAGAAATTGTTTTTGTCTGAAATATGTTCTGAATTCATGTATAAATGTGGTTTGGAATCTGCATTTTGTAGTGACTTTGTCTTTGTATCTTGATCAATTGAACACCATGATGGGCTGACAGGAGATGGTGAAGTGTGAAAGTGTTAGTGAATGGGGAATTGGGATTGCTGTTACTAGCATCACATTTAGAGGAGTTCTATATGAACTACCAAGCCAAAAACAACTGTCTAAGTTTCTTCCTTCCTTTCTCTTCCATATCTTCAGCTATGCTCCTGATCCAGTTCCTGTGCTGTTTGCAGACCTGTTCAACTCTAACAATGGGACTGGGACTGAAGCAGGAGTCTGTACAAACTGGTACAGGCAGCAGAATCATTAAGCCAATGGACTACTGATTAACTTTTGTATGGCAGCATGTCTCTCATTGCAGGCATGTTATTCAGACGGAAGGGAGGGAAGGGAGAATTGAGGGGAGGAAAGGGGAAGGAAAAGGAAACTGAAAAGTCGATGAAGGGACAAGAATTTAATTTAATTAGTTTCAGAGGATACAGTTATAATATGAGAGGCAAGGTGTTTATGACTGCACGGTTCAGGAGTATAGATAATCTCGACCCTTTTATAAAATTAGGGGTCACGATAAAATACATGATACAATGTCTTCTCTGATTAATAAAACAGTAGCAAGATGCTGTGAATCTAATAGGTAGAATCCGTTTTGACGGATGGCATTTCTTGCTTTTCCAGAAAAGGTCAGTGTTGTCAGAACTGCAACCATTTAACAATCACATGCCTAAGTGTCAGAAAGCCAGGCCCAAGGTAAATGGAGAGGTGTTGTAATGGGGAGAAGAGGGAAGTTTACATCAGTTGCTGTACACCTTGTCCACCCCACCCCACCATCTGTAAAATCTCCAACAGGTTGGGGGGAGCAAATAACTAGTTAACAAAAAGTTTACTTAGTGTAGCACACATCATCCCCTTCCCCAATGTAAACACCATTGGCAGAGGCCGGTAAAATTTGGTTCAATTTAATTAGAATAATGAGAATAAAAACAAAAATTTACTCAGCAAACATTTATTTCATGGTATTTTCTGGCAGAAATTGTTGAAGAATTGGTCATATGTTGCTTTCAAGGTAATTCGTTCGTTCTTTTAAAAGGGAAATTTTAAAGAGTACGGGGAGCAAACAGGTGAGCAAGATTTGAGTAGATAGCTCATATGGAGAATAACACCTGGACAGATTTGATTGGGCATATGGCCTGCGTCTGTGTTATAACACTTTTAAACTTACATTATTTTTAGACCATTTTAAGTTCAGTACGAAAATGATACCGAAATATATGTAAATAAGCTGTTTAAAGAATAATTTATTTGTTGTACAACTGTGAACCGCCAAAGAAGCAACTGCAGCATTTATAGAAAAATAAACTCAGAAAATTTCAACAATGTTATCTTATTCAATTTGTTTGATAAAATATTTTGCATTTCATTATGAGTAACATCAGTGCCAGCTAGGGAAGTGGCAGAGTCAAGTTACATCTTTTTTCCTTTCATTTCTCTTTGAATAATTTAGAATTATTTCCAAAACAGAGATTTGTGTTAGTGACTTGGTTAAACTTACAAAATACCTGTCATCAAAACATGGACTTTTGCAAAACATAAGACATAACATAAGAACTCGGAGCAGGAGTAGGCCGTCCGGCCCTTCGAGCCTGCTCCGACATTCAATAAGATCATGGCTGATCTTCTTGTGGACTCAGATCCACTTACTTGCACTCTCACCGTATCCCTTAATTCCTTTATTGTTCAAAAAAAATCTACCTTAGCTTTAAAAACGTTTACTGAAGTAGCTTCAACTACTTCACTGGGCAAGGAATTCCATAAATTAACAACCCTCTGGCTGAAGAAGTTCCTTCTCACTTCAGTCCTAAATCTGCTCCCTCTAATCTTGAGGCTATGCCTTCTTGTCCTAGCTTCACCTGCCAGTGGAAACATCCTCTCTACTTCTATCTTATCTATTCCCTTCATAACTTTATATGTTTCTATAAGATCCCCCCTCAATCTTCTGAATTCCAATGAATATAATCCCAATCTACTCAGTCTCTCCTCATAAGCCAACCCCCTCAACTCCGGAATCAACCTAGTGAACCTCCTCTGCACCCCCTCCAGTGCCAGTATATCCTTTTTCAAGTAAGGAGATCAAAGCTGCACACAGTACTCCAGGTGTGGCCTCACCAGCACCTTGTACAGCTGCAACATAACCTCTCTGTTTTTAAACTCAATCCCTTTAGCAATGAAGGACAAAATTCTATTTGCCTTCCTAATTACTTGTTGTACCTGCACACCAACCTTCTGTGATTCATGCACAAGGACACCCAGGTCCCTCTGTATAGCAGTATGCTGCAACTTTTTACCATTCAAGTAATAATCCTTTTTACTATTACTCCTACCAAAATGTATGACTTTACATTTATTTACATTGTATTCCATCTGCCAGACCTTTGCCCACTCACTCAATGTATCTATGTTCCTCTCCAAGGTTTCACAGTCCTCTGCACACTTTGCTCTGCCACTCATTTTAGTGTCATCTGCAAACTTTGAGACCCTACACGTGGTCCCCAACTCCAAATCATCAATATAAATTGTAAATAATTGCGGTCCCACCATCAATCCCTGAGGCTCACCACTGGTCACTGATTGCCAGCCAGAATAGCACTCATTTATCCCCACGCTTTGCTTCCTGTTAGTCAACCAATCCTCTACCCATGCTAATGCTTTACCCCTAACGCCATGCATCATTATCTTATGCGGCAGCCTCTTGTGCGGCAAGAAGAAGTGCTTTCACAGTTTGCTGAAACTATTCAAACAACAATGCTTCTAAAATGCATGGAGAGAATAAAGCAATATTTTGACAAATAAAGTAAGTGGCTTGCCTGGGGCAGGTCTATATCCCCAGATAAGTAGCTTGTAATAAAACCAGGTGCCAGATGTAACACTAGGCTTCAGACAAGCAAAGTTTTGCATCTTAGGGAATCATAGAATTTCCCACAATGGCCCAATGCCTACTAATGAAGGAATTACTAATTCCAACTTTAAGAACAGTCAAATGGTTATGTTTGAAGCAGCTTCTAAAATAAAGCATTTCCTTAAATTTAAGTCATGTCTTGGGCAAAAAGGTGCTTTCTAACTCAGAAACAAATTGAATAGACAAATTTCAGTATATTACTGCAGTATATGACAATTTCATCATGTCACATCTGCCACAGGCAGATTTGGTCAAAGCGTTACCATTATTTTCTCCCCTTCCTGCAGCGTGTAAGAAGGTATTAGGTCCAATAAAGCCCCATCTCAAATATCTCAGGGATATATTATCCCCACTGCCTCAGCTCTTTTTGTCAAGGGCAATTATTTAGACTAAAGTGAACAGAAAGTTCAGCAGAAGTTGTATTGGCTAAAATCAGTGATGCATGAGCTTGACTTCATGCTTTTCACCTCAATAAATGTCCCCTCAACCCTGCTCTTTAATTCCTGAAGCAAAGAAAATCTCTTAAAATTGAATCAAAACTTTAAGCTTGCCACCACTGTGTAATGCAGCAGCTTCCTCAAACATGGTTTCTGATTAGTGAAGGACATAGAGTCAACAAACATTAATGCTGTTTCGGGGCTGAGTTTTTCAGAATATTTTACTTTTTAAGATAAATTTGCAAACAATTTGAATGACATAATTTCTATTCCTATTTATTTACCTCTATCTTGCTTTACTGGATGTTTAAAAAAATATCTTCAGGTAACTGATTTTTCATGCCATTTTCCTTTATCATAGACACCATCTCTTCTGGTCTAATAATCTGTGTTGGGAATACATAGTCATATTTAAGAAGTATCTGGGGGAGAAAAACTGGAAGATTTGTAATGATTTGATGATTGTTAGATTGAAAAGAGTTTTACTCTGCAGTTTCTTGGCAATAAAAACTCCAGAAGTGGCCTCACCAATATCCTGTACAGCTGCAACATGACACCTCAACTCCTATACTCAGTGCTCTGAGTAATGAAGGCAAGCATGCCAGGCACCTTTCTCATCACCCTGTCTACCTGTGATGCTACTTTCAAGAAAATATGTACCTGAACCCTAGGTCTCTCTGTTGGAAAACACACCCCAGTGCCCTACCATTAACTATGTCAGTCCTACCCTGGTTTGTCATGCAACACCTCACACTTGATATATTCTGGATAGAGTCACACAGCATGGAAACAGACCCTTTGGTCCAACCAGTCCATGCCGAAAATAATCCCAAACTAAACTAATCCCACCTGCCTGCTCCTGGCCCATATCCCCCCAAACCTTTCCTTTCATGTACTTATCCAAATATCTTCTACATGTTGTAATTGCACCCACATCCACCATTTCCACAGGAAGTTGATTCCACATACAAACCACCTCTTTGTAAAAAAAATTTGCCTCTGTCTTTTTTAAATCTCTCTCCTTAAAAATGTGCCCCTAGTCTTGAAAAGCTCCACCTTAGGGAAAAGACAGCTACTGTTAACCCTATCTAAACCCCTCACTATTTTATAAACTCCTATAAGGTCGCCTCTCAACCTTCTATGCTTGAGTGAAAAAAGTCCCAATCTATTCAGCCTTTCTTTATAACTCAAACCTTCCAAACCCTACAGCATCCTGGTAAATCTCTTCTGAACCCTCTCTAGCTTAATAATATCCTTCGAATAACTGGGTGACCAGAACTGGACACAGTATCCCAGGGCCTCAACAATGTCTTGTACAACCTCAACACGACTTCCCAATTCCTATACTCAAAGGACTGAACAATGACGGCAAGCATGCTAAATGCCTTTTTAAACCACCCTGTCTATATGTGATGAAAATATCTCATTTATCTAAATTAAAATCCATCGGCCACTCCTCGGCCCACTGGCCCAGCTGATCAAGTTCCCAATGTACTCTTAAATGACCTTCATCACTGTCCACTACACCACCAATTTTGGTGTCATTCTCAAACTTACTAACCATGCTTCCTATATTCTCATCCAAATCATTTCTGTAAATGACAAATACAGTTCTGGTTGCCCTACTATAGGAAGGATGTTACTAAATGGAAAGATTTTCCAAGAATGTTACTGGGATGGCAGGGTTTGAGTATTAAGGAGAGGGTAGTTAGGCTGGGACATTTTTTTGAGTGATTGATTGTTTTCACATGTACCAAGATACAGTGAAAAGTGTTGTTTTGCATGCTATACAGGCAGATTATACCATACAAAGCGCATCAGGGTAGCAGAACAGAATGCAGAATACAGTGTTACAGCCACAGAGAAGGTACAGAGACGAGATCAGAATTAACGTTTGAGAGTTCTGTTCAAAAGTCCAAGAACGGCAGGGAAGAAGCTGTTCTTGCATCTGTTCATATGTGTACTAAAAATGAGGGTTAACCTTACAGAGGAGCATAGATAAGATAAATAGCAGATGTCTTTTCCCTAGGATTGGGGGGGGGTTCAAAACTAGACAGCATAGGTCTAAGATGAGAGGGGAAAGATTGGAAAGGGTCCTGAGGTGCAATTTTTTCATACAGAAGGTGGTGGATATATGGAATGAATCACCAGAGGAAGTGGTGGAGGTGGCTATATTTTGCAACATTTTAAAGACGTTTAGACAGGTACATGAACGGGAACGGCTTAGAGGGATATAGGCCATATGCCGGCAAATGGGACTAGTTCAGTTTGGGAATCCTGGTCAGCATGGATCGGTTGGACTGAAGGGTCTATTTCCAAGTTGTACAACTCTATGGCTCTGTAAAATCCATTGTTTGTGTGTGCTGCTTTACTTGCTGCTTACTGGAATTTTGGTAACCTGGAGAAACAGTCAAGCAAAGCTTCCAAAGAAATAGGGGATAGGGCTTATTGTCTTAATTAAAGAAACCTGATTTGAAAGGATTAGGAAGCCACCATGCCAATGGTTGCCTAGCAATGCTTTCCTGTCTTAGAACTCTATCTTAGAAACTCATTCAAAGAAAAGAAGCTACTCCAGAAGCTGCAAACTTGTCTCCTGAAATCTTATTACTCAGTAGATGTTCTTGGGAACCTGATGGAATTTCCAAACACCAGTACTTGTATGTCCAAAACCTGAACTGTGACCAATCCGCAAGAACTCTATTTCAAGCTGATCCCAGATCATAGCCTAGGTGTTAACCAATGTTCATCACGTGATTGAAGAGATTTTTTAATTCACTCACCGAATGGAAGTGTCACTGGCTCGGCCAACATTCTTTGTCCATCCCAGAGGGCAGTTAAAAATCAACCACACTGCCATGGGTCTGCAGTCACATATAGTCCAGAGCAAGTAAGGATGGCAGTTTCCTTCCCTAAAGGACATTAGTGAACCAGATGGGTTCTTCTGACAATCAATTTATGGTCATCATTAGACTCAGAACCTTGCCTGGGTCTCTGGGTTAACAGCCCTCTGAGTTTTAATCTAAGTCATGTTCACAATAAACACATTATTTTCAATTCATTAAAGAAACCTGTTGTGAATTTCTTTTATTCCGGATAGCAGCTCAAAAGAGGAGCAATGGGCTACTTTACTAATTTTGTTAACAAATTTATGGTCATAATATGACTGGTGGAGTAGTGGGGTTTGATTCTCAGCATACACCCCCTAACACAATTGTAACATATGGATCTGGGTATCTCATCGCAACACATCCAGGGAACAAACAGTACTTTCTTTCCTACCATTGCATTTCTTTTACTTCCACTGGTTATTTCAACACCCTCAATGATGTCAATATGTTTGAACCAGCCAGGTCAACCCACAAGATAAAAATCAATTTCTTCTATCTGGATTTTTTAGACTACTACAAGTATAAATTCTCCACTTAGTAAGTCATTCTTTAATCCAACTCAAATTAATGGGATCCATTTGTAAAATCCATAAACATCTCCAATAAATATTCTTTCCTTCGGTAGCCCCATTGGAAGACAAATTGAGTCATCAGCCAGCAACAGCAACTGAGTTGCTCCAATGTCTTTCAATGTCTTTACTGGTTTACTTCCTTGAATAAGGAACTACCTCCCCTCTATGTGATAAATTATTCAGAACTGTTAGTAGTCTCCTGATTTTTTTTTTTTGACCAGAAGTCACTTGACACCAGATTAGAGTCCATCAGGTTTATTTGAAATCATAAGCCTTTGGAGCGCTGCTCCTTCGCCAGGTGAAGTGATATGAAGTCTTCACCTGAGGAAAGAGCAGTGCTTCAAAAGCTTGATATTTCAAACTAACCTGTTGGACTGTAACCTGGTGCCATGTGACTTCTGACCTTGTCCACCTTAGTCCAACACCAGCACTTCCACATCATTTTTTTTAAGCATGAATAGAGGGAGAAGTTTCTTGATTGTCCCCTGAGCTATTTCCCCCTTCCTAATATGTTGTAAGAAAACATGCTCCACCTGTACCACTGCTTTAGTTTTAATGTCCATTTCCTCTCCTGATGCATCCTTTTCTGAGGATTCCTTAAGCATTTCTATGAATGCAATAGATCTCCCATTTAATTTCCAGAAATTAGCTTTATTATGTCTAGTTTTATTACAATAGAAACATATTTGGTTATGCATCACTTTCAGATTCCAGCCTTTTTTTTTTGTATTTCTAATTGTGCTAGTTAGCTCGAGTACCAAAATTTGTTTGCCATTGATTATTACAAACCATCTTGGAGGGAAATTGCTAAAATGAACAGCACTTAGAAAATAGCCAAAATGAAATGCACTTATAAAATCCTATTATGATCATACAAAGACAACATGGTTTTCTGAAAGGAAAATCATGTTTGACAAGTTTATCAAATTTAACAAATTGGCTTGTACAAGGAAACAACAAGTGGGCATTCAGTAAAGGTTATATTGGCATTTATTGCAAGGGGATTAATGTACAAGATTAGGAAATTATTTTTCTTTCACCAGACTATACCAGGAGTACTGTGCATGGTTGTGATCTCCAATTTAAAGCAGGATATTGAAGGTCGGACAATGAAGGATTGCAAGATTGGTTCCTGAGATGAGATAGGCTGGGGCTATTTTCTCTGGAGCATTGGAGGCTGAGGTTTGACCTTACAGAGGTTTATAAAATCATGAGGGGCATTGTTAGGGTGAATAGACAAGGTATTTTCACCAGTGTGAAGGAAAATTAGTCCAAAGCTAGAGGGCATAGGTTTAAGGCAAGAGGGGTAAGATTTAAAAGGGACCTAAAGGAGTAACATTTTCATGCAGAGGGAGGTGCATGTATGGAATGAGCTGTCAGATGAAGTGGTGTAGGCTGGTATGATTACAACATTTAAAAGGCATCTGGATGGGTATATGAATAGGAAAGGTTTAGAGGGATATGGGCCAAATGCTGGCAAACAAGACTAGGTTTATTTAGGATATCTGGTTGGCATGGACTAGTTGGACAGGAGGCTGTGTTTCTATGTTGTACAGTCCTATGACTCTAGAGTTGAAACAGAAGATCAGCCATGATCATAATTAATGGCCAAGCAGAGTTTTTGATCAACGAGCAAGGTTTGGGGAATTGTTACAGAGATAGTAGGAACTGCCGATGCTGGAGAATCTGAGATAAAACGTTGTGGAGCTGGATGAACACAGCAGGCCAAGCAGCATCAAAGGAGCAGGAAAGTTGACGTTTCGGGTCGAGACCCTGCTTCAGAAATTTTTTTTGACTACATATCGTCCTCACATTACAATATGGATGGACTGGGAGGTAGACTAAGTCACCACTATAATCTTTCACAAATACACTTGTCTTTTAGAAATACAATGACAACATCTGTCCTATGTTAACCTATCGTAATCATGCTTCAATTACTCTTCAGTTTCTGTTCATGTCCATTTCCTTCCACGTACTTTTACAAATGGGAAGGTTAACATAGGACAAATGTTGTCATTGTATTTCTAAAAGACAAGTGTATTTGTGAAAGATTATAGTGGTGACTTCAGTCTATCTCCCAGTCCATCCATATTGTAATGTGAGGGCGATACGTAGTTAAAAAAAAATTCTGAAGGGTCTCGACCCAAAACGTCAACTTTCCTGCTCCTCTGATGCTGCTTGGCCTGCTGTGTTCATCCAGCTCCACAACGTTTTATCTAAGGTTCGGGGAATGATTGGTTTAGTGGATTCCCTAATAGGACGGAATTATGAAGATGCTTTCATTACTGGTCCTCACTCCAGGTAGTGCTGCACTGTGGAAAAACCAATGCAGATGTGAGCATACGTAAGACATTGGATCCCAGTATGATCCATGTGAATTGTTCCACATCCTCCAACATGATCCTAAGTGATTCCACACAGATGTGATCATCATTCTGCATTCTCTTTAAACTAGTGAGAACAATCCGTAATGATATGAAACAGGTTAAAATGACTGTCAGAAGATACAGTAGCAGCAAAAGGAAACATTTATACACAGTGAGTTTTGATCTGTAATGGACTCTTTGAAGGGACAGTGGAGGTAAATTGAATAATAACTTTCAAATGGAAATTGATATTCATTTAATCCCACTGCAAAGAGCCAGAACCAACGTTCTGGGGTGAAAAGTTTCCTGCTGGGTTATGTCATTCTGTGATGATGTTATTTTATGATTTGAATCAAGGCTTTTAAACAAGGGATTGATATCTGGGTGCTTCCACACTCAGTGTCAAATTCATTGCTCCCAGCGTCTAATACTATGTAAATCACACAGCAGTGAAATTTAATACTCATTAGCTACTTCTTTCTGGGACAGTGAGTGCAAAGGAAAGGATGAAGAGTGACATGATGAGGATATAGTTAAGATAAACAGACACAAGGTGCTTTACCCTCTCTCATCCAACTCAACGCTTTTTACCATGTTTGGTTTAAAAGAAAAGAAAAAAATGCTTCGCTCTTTCCCCTGGTTGGAGAGTCTGGACCAGGAGACACAATTTATAAATAAGGGGCTACCACTTAGGTCTGAGGTGAGGAGAAATTCTTTTAACCAGATGGTTGTGAATTTTTAGAATTATTCGTCACTAAGGGCTGTGGAGGTTCAGGTAGAGACTGTTAGATTTCTGATAACCAGCGTTATGACGCTAGGGTGAGTAAAAGGCATTAAAGTATTCAGTCAGCCATGTTCATAGTCTAAATAATTCATGGGCTAAGTAATGTACTCTTATTCCATTGTTCCAATGAAGCAGTTGAAATGCGATGCTCCGCATTATCTTTGAAAGAAATTTAAAAAACTGCAGATCGCTCACAATTGTTTTGTCCTCCAAAACCATGGAAAGGGCAAGTTTTAAGTAGTTCAGATAGACTTAGAGCCTCTATTTTCTTCCATACTTCTCTATCACCCCTAATTCTGCAACGACATCTCTCAACAACATTGGTGGCATCCATCCACAGAAATTCCGGTGCTTTGTGTGTCTGAGAAATGTCAGCATATCAGTGTTTTTTTTCTCTTAAATTGACCAATAATGACAATTCATATTCCTATAAAAGTTTTAATGAAGCATCCAAAGGTCTTTCACGAAGGCTTAGTCAAAGAAAGACAATGAACACTAAGACAAGAAAAGGAGAGATCAGAAGAGATTAATGAAAGTTTAGACAAAAAGATCAGTTTTACTGATATTCTTAAAGATTGAGAAGTGAGGAAGTAAGTTTCTTTGTTTGGAGTTAAGATACTAGAGGAACGCCCGCTGATGGGGAGTGAAGATGCATTGAGAAGAGGTCAAGAAATTAAATTTTCAGGATTAAAAGGCATTAAGGAGATAGAGAGGGTCAATGCCAGGAACGGAAAGAAGCAGATGAGAATTTCAAACATAAGTGTTGAGAAATGTAAACCAATGTAACTCAGCAAGGGTTGGGATGACAATTGAGCAATACCTGCACCTGGGTAGAATATTAGTAGCATTTGGCGCAGAGTTATGGTCCCTACCTCTGGCCCATGTGGTACAGACTCAAGTCCCACCTGCCCTGGAGATGCTTTGTAATGTGCTCAAGAAGGATGATTAAAGTAACAATTAGCAGAATTTTGGATGATCTGAAATGTTCACATTTATCATCATACTACTGTACCGTCCTAATCGTGAAAGTTCTTCTAACTCCCCTGTCCTTATCCCAGTCAGACTACCTTTAAATCAGGATTTTACCAAATCCCATGTGCTTTGAAAGTAATTGCAGCATGACAGGTTGGATCTGCATAGCCTGCTGCCTCTGGATAGTCCAAGTGTGCTAAAACTGATTTCCACAGTTTCAGTGACTTCGAATTTGTAGCTGAAAATCTGCCCTGCTGCCTCTACAACTGAATCATTGGATAACGTCTTAGCAAAGACCTGTAGCTCACTTTCTGGCTGGAGCAGGAAGCTTTTCACCCCGCAGTGTTTGTTCTGGCACTTTGCAGTGGGATTAATGGATATAAATTCAGAAAGGAACAGAACAACAGCGCTTCAACGGAGGTTAGACAGCACTGGAAGGGGGAATGAAACGTTTGCACGAAAACCAGTCAGTTTGGCGAACAACTCCTGAATCATTGGAATTTATATTCTAATTGTTTCTTTTTTTGGAACATATTGAAATAATATCATGGTCTCTTTTCGGTTAGTTGTGTATTTTAACCTGTATTTTAACTTCATATTCTGCAGCACATCTTATCCAGTGTCAGGCCGATATCAGTCACTGTATATGCCTGACATTCCTTGTGTTTTATTTCCACAACATAATGTTGTATTCAGCAAACAAAAAAATCACCGAAACAGCCTATAAACTGCTCATAAAAGAGGTCCAATTAACAATGGACATCACCAAAGATCTTCAAATTGACCTGACAAACAATATTTCAAAAATGTAACTCTCTAACAGTCTTTAAAAATATCAAACTATCCATACATATAATAGGATGAGGCATTCCACTCCCATACATCTCAGATGTTCTCGTTTTTCAAGGACCGCAACTTCCCCCCATCAGTGGTCGATAACGCCCTCGACCGTGTCTCCCACATTTCCCGCAACTCACCCCTCACATCCCCTCCCCACAATAACAACCAAAACAGAATCCCCCTCATCCTCACGTACCACCCCACCAACCTCTGGATCCAACGCATCATCCTCCAACACTTCCGCCAAGTGCAATCCGACCCAACCACCGAAGACATTTTTCCCTCCCCACCCTTATCTGCCTTCCGGAGGGACCACTCTGTCTGTGACTCCCTTGTCCGCTCCACACTCGCCTCTAGCTCCACCACACCCAGCACTTTTCCCAGCAACCGCAAGAAGTGCTACACCTGCCCCTACACGTCGCCCCTCACCCCCATCCCAGGCCCCAGGAAGACTTTCCACATCAAGCAGATGTTCACCTGCACATCTGCTAATGTGGTATACTGCATCCGCTGTTCCCGTTGTGGCCTCATCTACATTGGGGAAACCAAGCAGAGGCTTGGGGATCGCTTTGCAGAACACCTACGCTTGGTTTGCACTAAACAACTGCACCTCCCAGTCGCTAACCATTTCAACTCCCCCTCCCATTCCGCACACGACATGTCCATTCTGGTCCTCCTGCAGTGCAACAATGATGCTACCCGAAGGTTGCAGGAACAGCAACTCATATTCTGTTTGGGAACCCTGCAGCCCAATGGTATCAATGTGGACTTCACAAGATTCAAAATCTCCCCTTCCCCTACCGCATCCCAAAACCAGCCCAGCTCGGCCCCGCCTCTCTAACCTGTCCTTCCTCCCACCTATCCCCTCCTCCCACCTGAAACCCCACCCCCATCTCCTACCTACTAACCTCATCCCGCCCCCTTGACCTGTCCGTCCTCCCTGGACTGACCTATCTCCTCCCTACCCCCTTCCACTCCCCCACATCTGAAGAAGGGTCTAGGCCCGAAACGTCAAGCTTTCCTGCTCCTATGATGCTGCTTGGCCTGCTGTGTTCATCCAGCTCCACATCTTGTTATCCCTATACATATAATAGGATATTTAGAGATGAAACAGAAGAAGGCTAGTCAAGGTTTAATCAAGGAGACAAAATATTAAATTGTGCAGATTAACTAAATCCAGATTATTGCTTCATCATATGCTGAAGATCATATTTGAATCTTTTGAAGGAAGAACAAAAAATCACTGGGGATACTCAATAGAGGATGAGATCAATTCAGTAGTCCGAAATTATTTTCATTTGAAAGATCAAGATGTAGAAACATGTTGAGCAGGGATAAGAAACAGCAAAGGAGATAATTCTCCAGTGAGAATGTTTAATATACCCCTAAAAGTAATTACCTGTATAGATCAAGAAAGAATGGAAGTTTATAATAAAGATTCTGCAATAAATGTAGCTCATTTTAATTTTCATATAGATCGAGCATAGCCAAGTTAGAAAAAGAATCATCATAAAGTATATTTGAGTTACTTTCTTTATTCTGGAAACAATCAAGAATAGGATATTTTAGGTGGGGTAATTTGTTCAAAGGCAATTAATTGATTATCTCTGGTAAAATGTCCTCCAGGCTAGACAAATCATAACGTCATACCATGATAGAATTCTATATTTTGTATGAGTATGAAAAACTTGATTCTGAATGTAGTAACTTCAACTTAAATGAAGGAAATTAGGAAGATATGAAGACAGAGTTACATAATGTAGCCTGGAAAAGAGATCAAAAGGTGCGATCGCAAGTCATCAGTGGGAGTTATCTAAAGAACTAATTCATAATCCGTAACATAAATATATTCTATTCAGAAAGATTATATGAGAAGAGTGAATGATCCATGACTAACAAAGAAGGCTACAAACGAAAAGACCAGTCCAAAATTTTAAAAATCATATGAAGTACTAACAGAGACTCTGGGCCAGGTGATGTGTTGGAACTGCTTGATATGGGAACTATTGGACCGCTCTGTGGTTCATAGTGACCACATCTGTAGCAAGTGTTGGCTTCTTGAGGAACTCCAATTCAGAGTCAATGAGCTGGAGTCTGAACTTTGAACACTGCAGTACATCAGGGAGATAAGTGTGTAGCTCAAAGACTGGTGTGAGAGAAATGGATTTGAATGGATGGGGCATTCACCAGCACTGGAGAAATAGCGAGCTGTTCTGATGGGACAGGCTCCACTGAATTATGCTCGGACCAGAGTCCTGGTGAGTCTAGGTCTGTGGATAGGGCTTTAAACTAAATAGAAGGGGAGGGGTCTTGTTCAATTTTATAGGAAATTATATAAAAAGTTAAAGGGGAGGAGAAGGGCTCAGCAGAGGTTATAAAATTTCCAGAAAAAGTTGTATGACAGAGAGTTTGGAAAGAGTTAAGAATCTAACTTCAGGAACAGCAGATAAGGGGACAAATTTGAGAAGATAGTGGAGGGAGCGGAGTCAATTCAGGAATGAGGTTGTTGTAATTAAATGCATGCAATATGTGAAAGAAGGTAAATGAGCTTGTAGCACAGATTGAAATTGGCAGGTACGATGTTGACAGTATCACAGAAACGTGGCTGCAAGGGGATCAAAGCTAGGAACTAAACATCCAAAGATACATATCCTATCAAAAGGACAGGCAGATGGGCAGTAGGGAAGAGGTTGCTTTGTTAGTGAGAAATTAAATTAAATTGATAGCAAGAAGTAATACAGATTCAGAAGGCATAGAATCTGTGTGGATAGTGTTGAGGAATTGCAAAGGAGAAAAGACACCGATGGGAGTTATGCACAGGTCCCCTAGCAATAGGCAGGCTGTGGGCAGAACATAAATCTGGACATAGAAAAGACATGTAAGAAAGGCACTATTCCAACAGTCATTGAGGACTTCAATATGCAGGTGGATTGGGAAAATCAGGTTGGTAACAGATCTCAAGAAAAGGAATTTGTGGAATGTCAACAAGATGGTTTATTGGGGCAGCTTGCAGTAGAGCCCACTAGGGAACAGTCAGTTCTGGATGTGGTGATGTCTAATGAGGCAGACTTGATTAGGGAGCTAAGGGTAAAGGCAACTCTAGGATTTAGTGATCATAACATGAAGAATTCACTCTGCAATTTGAGATGGAAAAGTTGGAATCAATGTAATGGCATTACAATTGAGAAAAGATAACAACAAAGACATTGTGGAGGAACTGGCCAGAGTTGATTGAAAGGGGAGCCTAGTAGGGAAGATGATGGAGCAGCACTGGCAGAAGTTCCTGGGGTAATTCAGGAGGCACAGCAAAAAATTTATGCCAAGGAAAAAGAAGGGGAGGATGGCAACCATGGCTGACAAGGGAAGTCAGGAACAGCATAAAATCAAAAGAAAAAACATACAATGTGGTGAGGATGAGTGGGAAGCTAAAGGATTGTGAAGGCTTTACAAACCAGAAGAGGATAACTAAAAAAGCAATCAGGGGACGGGGTGGGGAGAACATGAAATATGAGAGTGAGCTAGCTAGCAATGTAAATGAAAATTTCAAGAATTTTTTTCAGATATATAAGAGGTAAGAGAGAGGCAAAAGTGTGGACATTGGATGAATGGCAAATGAAACTGGAGAAGTAGTAATGGAGAACACAAGAAATGGTGAAGGAACAATATAAGAACTTTGTATCAATTTTCACTTCGGAAGACATGAGCAGCATATCAGAACTTCAAAAGAATCTGGGTGAAGTGGTGAGTGCAGTGGCCATCACTAAGGACGAGGTGTTGGGGAAGCTAAAGGTCTGAAGGTGGATAAATCACCTGAACTGGATGGACTACACTCCAGAGTTTTAAAGTAGATAGCTGAGGAGATTGTGGAGGCATCGATGGTGATCTGTCAGGAATCACAGGAGTCAGACAGGGTGTCAGAGGACTGGAAAATGGCTAATGTAACACCCCTGGTTAAAAAGAGAGGAAGGCAGAAGTCAGGAAACTATATGCTGGTTAGCCCGACCTCGTTATTTGTAAGATTTTAGAGTCCATTATTAAGGATGAGATTGTGGACTAATTGAATGTGCATGGTAAAATAATGTTGCATCAGCTCAGTTTTGTCAAGGGGAGATCATGCCTGACAAATCTGTTAGAATTCTTTGTGGAGGTAACAAGCAAGTTATACAAAGGAGAGCCAGAGGATGTGATCTATTTAGATTTCTGGAAGGCCTTTGACAAGGTCCACGCAGGAGGCTGTTTCATAAGTGGTGATACAGGGTCAAACTAAGGAATTACTAAAGGGAAGTGGCAGACATTTTGAACAAGTATCTTGTTTCTGTCTTTGTGGTAGAAGAAAGATCACTGTGAACTTAAAAACTGCATACTCTAATAATTCTACTCAAGAAAGGAGGGAGACAGAAAGCACATCAGTTAGCCCAACATATGCCATTGGGAAAGTGCTGGAATTCATTGTTGAGGACATAACTGCAGAACTTTTAGAAAATCTTATTATAGTCAAGCAGAATTAACATGGTTTATGGAAGGGAAATCATGATTGACAAATTTAAGAGAAATCTTTGAAGATGTAACAAACTAGGGTGGAAAAAACTGAATACAATGTAGGTGAGAGATAGTAGGAACTGCAGATGCTGGAGAATCTGAGATAACAATGTGTAGAGCTGGATGAACAGAGCAGGCCAAGCAGGATCAGAGGAACAGGAAAGCTGACATTTCGGGCCTAGACCGAAACGTCAGCTTTCCTGCTCCTCTGATGCTGCTTGGCCTGCTGTGTTCATCCAGCTCTACACTTTGTTATCTCATACAATGTAGGTTTTGTGTTTGGATTTCCAAACTGGACTAAATAAGATGCCACATGAAAAGTTATCATCATGATGCTAGCTGGCTGTGTGTGGACCTGAGTATTAGATGTGGGCCACCTGACCAGGGTTTGGAGGGACCACTGGTAAAAGGTCAGAGTGAACACTGCAGGACGATGTGGGGAAATGATGATGGCTGAATAAAGTCTGTGAAGCAAGTTAAATGTCAACCTTAAGACTTTTTGCTGCTCAGAACAAAAGAACTCATGGGAATAATAAATCAGGAAAGAGAGCAGATTGTCTAAATAAAAGGAAACTGAGTCAGGACAAATGGTCGTTTTCAGGTTGGCAAACTATAAGTTTTGGGGTTCTGTCGGGTTCAGTGCTGAAGCCTCTATCACTTACAATTAATGTTCTGAATTTTATCAGAAATCAATTAAAATGTCCATTTCAGGGAGTTTCGTGGAGGATTTCATGGGCAGAAGCCTTTACTAATGCTGGGACATTGGGAGATTCCCTGAGCCAGCAGCCTGTTTAAAATCCAATTCAAGTACTGCCAGCCAGACCCTGCCCCTCTTAGAGCATGTAATGGGAGGTGAATAAAAATAAATGCTTTGAGGCATGTTGAGGCCGATATTTCATTGCAAATACATGCAGACATTTGCAAATAAATGATATTTTACATCACCGCTTGACTGATTAATAGTCATTGTAGCTGTAATTACAAGACTCAAGTGACACAGGCTTCCCATTCTTAGCATCATCCCATCTGAGAGTGCCTGTCTAAAAGAGTGCTACTATTTCCCTAATATCCAGTGTATCATAACATCTTCTCATTATTCAATGTGGCAGCATTACGTATCGGAACACCTTCAAACAGTTGAAAACATTCACTTTTCTCCAAGAACAGCAAAAGCAAACAAAGAAAACAAAGAATAGCTGTTTTTGCTTCTTGGAACATACAGGCACCACTCGCCTGTCAATCAACCACAAATTTACAGTCAATGAGTAGTCAATGTACCCAGCTCTTATCTATTGAAACTGCTAAGAATAAAGCCTTATCTGGCTTGTTGTGCCTGAATTTGCACTGCAGAGCACAACATGCAAGCACTATGTGGCTCAGTCTGAGATAACGCAGAAATCTGAAGAAGGGTCCTGACATGAAACGTCAGCTTTCCTGCTCCTCCGATGCTGCCTGGCCTGCTGTGTTCCTCCAGCTCCACACTGTGTTATCTCAGACTCCAACATCAGCAGTCCTTACTATCGCCGATGTGGCTCAGTCTGCATATGTACTGCAAGATCCCTCCAGACCAAACCAACAACCAGAACATCATCTTCAGCAGGCCTGTCACCTGCTCCCTAGTTAAAGAATAGGGTGCATTGTATCTACACAGCCTCAGTTGGGCAATGATGTAACAGTGTCATCAGCCATTGTGCAGATCATAGCCCTTCTCTGCCAGCAACCATTCTTGTAAGGCATCTAGCCCTTGAAGCAAGGTAGGGACATGAGAGTTTTCAAGGATATAGGCATCATGGCAGCTCTCAGGATAGTTGGAATAGTGTTATAAAATTTAGTACTGATGATCACAGTTGAGTTGTGCATTGATGGAATGGAATCCTTTTCAGGTGATGAAGTCTGCTGTATTATGACATGCATTCTCATTATAATGTGTACACATTCCACAGTACTCTGCATCTGGGTGAAGCTCGCTACATTGGCAAAGCCCAGGCTATGGATCTCATTGTGGGGAAATGAGATGTAGCAGTATGATGAAGGCAAAAGTGGCATCAGTAATAACTTTGATACATTTGTGTGCTTAGGGTTGTAAGATCTCAACAGGTCTCCAATGGATCTTTGCAAGTAAGTAGCTGTATAAATGTTTGACATAGTTACCATATTGAAAGCTATTGGGATAGAAAGACCACCCACTCCAGCATTTGGCATACTTCTGTAATGGTGTCTTGGGACATGTACAGTCAGCAGGGAAATTTCATCATGCTCGTGGAGAAATGCTTCTTACTTTAGAAAAAATGACATTGCTGATGATAGATTCTGACCCTCCTGTACTCCCTGCACATCATGAGGGCACCTTCAGCTGCTACCTCTTCATGTGGAGGCCACTCGGCAGCTGTTGGAGGTTGCCACTGGTCCTAAGCTTGCTGGCGTATTTGTTATTACTTCATTTCTCTGAGTCTTTGCAGTGCCAAAGTCACAATGGTAATGACACCCGATGTGGCTGGATCCATAGGTATATCAGAAACAGAACAGATCCTTATAATGTGAGCAATCAGTATTAGCTTCACTCACCAATAATGGTTTAGCTTAGTCCTCAAGGTTGTGGGCGATGGAAGACACTGACAAGAGACATGGAATGCTTGCACATGGGGCCTCTGACATAGGGAATTTATTCTGATGTATGCAATATAAGCCAAAGACACTAGGAGATTGTAAGTGCTGTCTGATTAGTGATAACATGTTCCTCTCAATCGCAATATCATCCAAGAAAGACAACATCGCACATAACAGCATGTTGGGAAATATTTACTTTTCAAGGTGAGATGAAATCAGCTTTGGGCCTATGTGCAGCCTATGAGATGTGGGATTATCTTTGTGAATTGGGCATCATAAGTGCCACTTGTACAGTCAACTGAGATACTGTGTTCAGTGGTCATTTGTGGGTTCAGTTTAATAGCTGCCTTGGAGGTACAGTAAGTTTTAAGACCTTTAACCTTTCTTCGGTAGCCATAAAGTTTAAGTAAAGCTATGAGATACAGACTAATTGCCTATTGGAATTTTTCGCTTTCTGGTATTTACACATGGTCTTGATGTGCAACTCCAGTCTGTGCTGCTGCAAAGACTCCGACCATTAAAAGACCTGAGCCAATGTTACATTTTGAGACTCCTGACAGATTCGATGTTGAAAGTTGATTCCTCTCTTGGCAGAATCTAGAACTGGAGCGGAATTTCAGAATAAGGGGATTTCCCTTTATGCTAGAGATGGGAGGAGTTTCTTCACTCACAGGGACATTAATCTTTGTTAATTCTCTACCAGAGAGTAGTGGAAGTTGGATTATGAATACATTTAAGACCAAGTTTAACAAATTCTGACCTACAGGAAGTTAAGGGTCATGAGGGGTAGGCAGTAAAGTGGAATTGAAGCCAAGATCAGATCAATCATGAATTTAGCTGAATAGTGGAGCCAGTTGACTTGGCTAAGTGATGTACTCCTACTCCTACTTGATATGTACGTGTAAGGTGGAATCAGAGAACATAAATAGAAATGGGAAGTAGTAAATATCGAAGGTAAATTAAGAAAAACTTCCTTACATTAAAGGAGTGATAGCTCTTTACATTAATACAAGAGGACGGGTACTAGAGGGATAAAACTTTGGGGCTGCTCTAAGTATAAATTCCATCACAAAAGATCAGGTAGGCGACAGGTACATAAACTTATGTCAATCTGTGCTTTTCTTATGTTTTTATGTTGCCATTTTTCACGTGATTGCTGTTTACTTCTGATCATCCATATCGTATTTTTATTTTAATATAATTGCAAGACAATTGTTATAGGATGAATCCATCATGGTGTAAGATCCAACTGGTAGAACTGTTACTCTTTCCTGGTAGGGATCCTCAAGAAATGGTTGATCTCGTGTGGTAGAGGGCAATTACCTTGTGGCTGAATGAGAAGAGGATTTTGTCTTAAACAAGATGTAGTTCATTACATGATTGAAACAAGGTTCAAGATACATTAGTTTGATGCAATGGACATTGTTACAGATACTACTGAGGCCCGAAGCTGTCTTCCTGCCTCCCTGAATCCATTTGCCTAAATCATATTGGGTAGTGCTTTAGTTAACTCCTCAGCATTAGCACTTTCATAACCTTGCAGCTTCGTACGACAGCCATGTATGCTTTTACTTTGTAGCAGAGCTACTATTCATGATTCTTTCAAGATTTTAATGTAAGTGGATTACATTTTCACTCTCCAAGTTGAATTGCACATCTATTTGTGACCTTTTTCATACCATTCATGCAACATTATTTACCACAAATTTCCACAATAGATGTTCTGATCTCCTGTCAAAGCTTCAGTAGAACAGCAAACAAATTCAAGGAGGAATAGCATCAAAACCTACAAAGAGAAAAACACAACCATTACCGAGGAGCTTTCACTCAGGTTATAGGGAAGAACAGAGCACCAAATAACAGGTTTGTGAGGCTGAAGACCTGTCACTGTTAGCTGAACACAACAACAGCAACTTGTATTTATCTTTTAACATAGTAAATTTCACAGAAACAACACTAAACCACTAAAGTGGATATTAAAAAGAAATAGGTTTATAGGTATGTTTTGAAGATGGGAAGGTGAAGAGAGACAAGGAAGTTCATAAGGAGAATTCCAGAATTCAAGGCCAAAGCAGCTGAAGATACAGCCAATAGTGATGGAGTGATTGAAAATATGTGACCAGATTGGAAAAGTGTTGATATCATTGAAGGTTTCATGACTGAAGGAGATTACAGAGATAGGGAGTATGAAACCACAGTTATTTGAAAACAAGGATGAAAATTTTAAAGTCATAGAATCCCTACAGTGAAGAAACAGGCCCTTTGGCCCAACAAGTACACACCAACCCTCAGAGCATCCCACCCAGACCTATCCCCCTATAACCCACCTAATCTACACCTCCCTGAACAGTACAGACAATTTAGCACGGCCAATCCACCTAGCCTGCACATCTTTGGACTGTGGGAGGAAACTGGAGCATACAGAGGAAATCCATACAGACACAGGGAGAATGTGTAAACTCCACATAGACAGTTGTCCAAGGGTGGAATTTAACCCTGGTCCCTGGTGCTGTGAGGCAGCAATGCTAACCGCTGAGCCACCACACTGCCTAAAGTGAAGGCATTTCTTAACAGGAGCCAATATAGATCACCAAGTGATAGGTAAAGAGGACTTGGTGAAAGTTAGGATATATGCAATGTATGTTTGGATGAGATTAAATTTGAAAAAGGTAGCAGATATGAGAGCAGCCAGAATTGTATTGGAATAGTTAATTCTAGAATTAACAATTAGGTATGAATGTACGTTTTTGACAGCAGATGAACTGAGGCAGGGGCAATATCAGGTGGTGTTATGGATGCTAATATCTGATTAGTTATATTGTTAGTTTGTGAATGTCATTCTTTAAGAGAAACAGGTAATATCAATGAATTGTTGATCAGATAAATAGGGAGCAGCTGTGACATTGGGTTTTGGATGAGAATGGTAAGATGGAAAATAAACAAGAATACATTGAATCTTGGTTTTAATCTCAACAACTAGTCTGAATTCTATTGACAATGGAGGTACAATTGGATAGTCATTCTTTTTGATGTGGGTGTATGATCAGAAGTTTGTTTTGGAGTTAGATATGCACAATTCTCTAGTGTTGGCTTTAACATTAACAATACAGCAAATACGAGATTGAAAATGGTAGGATATCATTCTTCATTGGGCTATTTATTATAGTTCTGCTACTATTTTATCTTGCATGACTAACATTCTTCCTTCATCTTTTTCCCAAATTGATAAACTTATCTCCCTCATGAATCTGCCCATGAGTTGGTGTTTTTCATAGATGCCTTACACAGGGAATGCATTGTTCTTTCCCATTGGATATTATTCTTTTCATCTTAACAAAATGTGATTACCAACAAGGATATTATTCAGTAAAGGGCTCAGTAAAGGGCTCACCTTTGTCCCCCTCCACCCACACATCAACGAATACCGGTCACTTTTGGATATTGAGCAGTTTTTCTGCCACCTCCGCGCTTACTTCTTCAACCATGAGCCTAACCCTCCCCCTACTGACTCCTTCTCTCGTCTCCAACACACCCCCTCCTCCTGGACACCACCCCAAGGCCTCCTACCCTCCCTCTTCATCTCCAACTGCCATCGAGACATCGATCGCCTCAAACTCTCCACCCCTGTCACCCACTCCAACCTCTACCGCGCAGAACATGCAGCCCTCCGCTCCCTCTGCTCCAATCCCAACCTCACCATAAAACCTGCGGACAAGGGAGGCGCAGTTGTAGTATGGTGCACTGACCTCTACATCGCCGACTCTCCGACACCTCATCCTACCGCCCCCTTGATCATGACCCCAACCCCGAACCATCATCTCCCAAACCGTCCACAACTTCAACATTTCAGGTAACCTTCCACCCACAGCCTCCAACCTCATCGTTCCCCAACCCAGCACCGCCCGCTTCTATCTCCTTCCCAAAATCCACAAACCTGACTGCCCTGGTCAACCCATTGTCTTCGCCTGCTCCTGCCCCACTGAACTTATCTCCACCAACTCGACTCCATTTTCTCCCCCTTGGTCCACGAACTCCCTACCTACGTCAGTGACACCACCCACACCCTCCACCTCCTCCAGAACTTCCAATTCCCCGATCCCCAACACCTCATCTTTACCATGGACGTCCAGTCCCTACACACCTGCATTCCCCATACAGATGGCCTAAAGGCCCTCCGCTCCTTCCTGTCCCCCAGGCCCAACCAGTCCCCCTCCACTGACAACCTCATCTGCTTAGCCGAACTCGTCCTCACCCTCAACAATTTCTCTTTCAATTCCTCCCACTTCCTACAGACAAAGCGGGTGGCCATGAGTACCCGCATGGACCCAAGCTATGCCTGCCTCTTTGTAGGTTACGTGGAACAATCCTTCTTTCATACCTACACTGGCCCTAAACCCCACCTCTTCCTCCGTTACATTGATGACTGCATCGGCGCCGCCTTGTGCTCCCACAAGGAGCTCAAACAGTTCATCCACTTCACCAACACCTTCCACCCCAACTTTAAGTTCACCTGGACCATCTCTAATAGGTCTCTCTCCTTCGTGGACCTCTCTGTCTCCATCTCCGGCAACCACCTAGAAACCAATATCCATTTCAAGACCACCGACTCCCACAGCTACCTAGGATATACCTCCTCCCCCCACCTTCCTGCAAAAATGCCATCCCCTATTCCCAATTCCTTTGTCTCCGCTGCATCCGCTCCCAGGATGAGGCATTCCACTCCCGTATATCTCAGACGACCTCGTTTTTCAAGGACCGCAACTTCCCCTCCACAATGGTCGAGAACGCCCTCGACCGTGTCTCCCGCATTTCCTGCAACTCATCCCTCACACCCACTCCCCGCAATAACAACCAAAACAGAATCCCCCTCGTCCTCACGTACCACCCCACCAACCTCCAGATCCAATGCATCATCCTCCAACGCTTCCGCCATCTGCAATCCAACCCCACCACCAAAGACATTTTTCCCTCCCCACCCTTGTCTGCTTTCCAGAGGGACCACTCTCACAGTGAATCCCTTGTCCACTCCACACTTCCCTCCAGTCCTACAACACCCGGCACTTTTCCCTGCAACCGCAGGATGTTCTACACCTGCCCCTACACCTCCCCCCTCACCCCTATCCCAGGCCCCAAGAAGACTTTCCACATCCCCCCCCTCCACCGCATCCAAAACCAGCCCAGCTCGTCCCCACCTCCCTAACTGCTCCTTCCTCCCCCCATCCTCTCCTCCTACCTCAAACCCCAACCCCATCTCCTACCTACCAACCTCATCCCGCCCCATTGACCTGTCCGTCCTCCCTGGACTGACCTATCCCCTCCCTAACTCCCCACCTACACTCACCTTTACTGGCTCCATCCCCACCTCTTTGACCTGTCTGTCTCCTCTCCACCTATCCGCCTCCCCCTCTCTCCCTATTTATTTCAGAACCCCCTTCCCCTCCCCCATTTCTGAAGAAGGGTCTAGACCTGAAACGTCAGCCTTCCTGCTCCTCTGATGCTGATTGGCCTGCTGTGTTCATCCAGCTCTACACCTTGTTGTCTATCATTCCATAATATTCTTCACTTGTGTTTGTCTTCATTGCTAATATTGCATTTAATATTTTAGTGTTAGATGATAAAATCATTTCATTATAAGTGCCTAATAATTAGCATCAAGTATTGGGCTATTAAACCCTGTCTCTTCCCCCTTACTCTATCTCCAGGATGTCATGTGAATGGTATGACTAGGCTGTGTTCTCCAATGGAGTAAAACTATGCTCTATATTGGACAGTTGTCACAATTTCATGTTGACAGTCATCCTTTCTCGAGAATGATAATTATTCATTTGAACAACAGCAAATGTTTTTAACAGTTACATGGATTTCTGTCACTACTCCGACCTGAGTTTTGTCCATGAGCTGATGCCACATTTTATACATACAGAAGTACGGAAAGCGTGTGCTTGCTTCGTGTCTAGGGTCATGTCAATCTCATGTTGATTTGCTCTGGCACTCTGCATAAATTAGTAATGTGCTTAACATTGATTTGTCTTTTACTTTTTCTTTTTCTTTCTATTCATTTTGTGAGATGTGGGATGTGGGCGTCGCTGGCTGGCCAGCATTTCTTGCCCATCCCTAGTTGCCCTTGAGAAAGTGGTGGCGAGCTGCCTTCTTAAACCACTGCAGTCCTCCTGCTGTGAGCTGACCATTAGGGAGGGAATTCCAGGATTTTGATCCAGCGACAGTGAATGAACAGCAGTATATTTCCAAGTCAGCATGGTGAGTGACTTGGAGGGGAACTTGGAGGTGGTGGTGTTCCCATATGTCTGATGCCCTTGTCCTTCCAGATAGAAGTGGTCATGGGTTTAAAAGGTGCTGTCTAAGGATCTTTGGTAAATTTCTGCAGTGCATCTTGTAGGTAGTATGCACTGCTGCCACTATGTGTCAGTGGTAGAGGGAGTGGATGCTTGTGGATATAGTGCCAATCAAGCGGGCTGCTTTTTCCTGGATGGTGTCAAGCATCTTCAGTGTTGTTGGGGCTGAGACAGACAAGCAGACAGGGGGAAAATGGCAGCGCTCACAGTCTGGATGGATTTTGCCACCAGGCAAGTGGGGAGTATTCCATCACACTCTGACTTGTGCCTTGTATATAGTGGACAGGCTTTGGGGAGCCAGGAGGTGAGTTAATTGCTACAGTATTGCCAGCTTCTGGCCTGCTCACTGTGTTAATGTGGTCAGTCCAGTTGAGTTTTTGGTCAATGGTGATCCCCAGGATGTTGATAGTGGGGGATTCAGTGATGGCAACACAGTTGAATGTCAAGGGACGGTGGTTAGATTGTCTCTTATATTGGTGAAGGTCATAGCTTGGCATTTGTGTGGCGTGAATGTCACTTGCCACTTGACAGCTCAAGCCCTGGATATTGTCCAGATCATGTTCATGTGAACATGGACTGCTTCAGTTTCTGAGGAGTCACGAATGGTGCTGAACATCGTACAATCATTGGTGAACATCCCCACTTCTGACCTTATGATGGAGGGAAGGTCAGTGGTCAAGCAGCTGAAGATGGTTGGGCCTAGGACTCTACTCTGAGGAACTCCTGCAGAGATGTCCTGGAGCTGAGATGATTGACGTCCCACAACCATGACCATCTTCCTATGTGTCAGGTATGACTCCAACCACCGGAGCATTTGCCCTCAATATCCATTGATTCCAGTTTTGCTAGTGCTCCTTGATGCCACACTCTGTTGAATGAATCCTTGATATCAAGGGCTGTCACTCTCACCTCACCTCTGGAATTTACCTTTTTTTGGTTCTTGTTTTTTATTCCCTATTCCCCAGTATGAATTTGTAGACATTGGCGTGTAAGCATTTGTGTTTAGATTTCTAGGTCTCGATCCTGATACAAGCCCCTCACCAGCTGCTGAAGGCTGTGATATTTAAAGGACAGAGGCAAGGCCAAAGCTCCTGAGATGATTTCTGCTGTCATCGATAAGGTACAAGAAGACTTGGAGAAGATTCCAGAGAGTACGTGCACATAATGGTGGCAAAATCCATCCAGGCTGTGAGCGCTGCCATTTTCCCCCTGTCTGCTTGTCTGTCTTCCTCAAAGAGATTGACAACTCTCCTGTGGAAATGCAGCGCTAGGAGGCCAATTGGTGGATCCTTAAGGTTTGAGCAGACAGCCTTTTTTCCACAAGTTCCACTGTACAGTGGCAATGCTAGCATTAAATGAGGACCCTGAGGCGCTCCATGTTCCTCTTTAATGTCCAGCCAGTGGGAAAGTACGCTTTGAGATGAAGGTTTGTCTCCTGTCATCTGGTCATGCTGTTGACAGAAACATAACAAATCCAGTGCTAGCGTCTCCACTTTGAGTTGCTGCTATAATAAGAGATCTTCTTGTGCCTGTGTAGCAGTCTCTTAGCATTCAGGAATGCTTTAATCAGCCAGAGCATTGTTGGAAACGACAGGGCATCAGGTCAAGAGACTGCTTTCACTTTGCTGTTAGCTGCTGTGAAAACATCATGTGGGACTACGCATAAAATAATTTATAAACACACTTGATGAATGTTGTTCTCTAACAGAGGCTGGTTAAGTGTAATCATTGCGTCGGTTATCACTTTCTAGGTGGACCTTGGTCCTTGATGCACTGAGATGCTGCTGAGTGGAGAGATATCACACGTTGATTCTGACCATTGGAATGGCCTGGAAGTAAAGTAAATAAGAACCACATAACCTTAACCAAAACCAGCACTGTGTGACCATTGATGCCACCTGAGCTCATTATTAGGGCACAAACTTAGTCTTGGTCTCTCCAGAGATGCATAGTCTTTGGCAGCTTTCCTTTGCTAATATCTGGAGGTTGCTCATGCTCTGCCTTTATACCCTTGCTACAAGGTACATTCTTCATGTTAAAGCCTGCTCATCACCATGAGATGCTTGCTGTTCTGATCCCTCTGACTAAAGCTCCTTTCCTCTCAGCTGGATGGGGCACAAGAAAATGAGTGCTGCCAGTCTCAAGGACCACCTTCCTAAATGCTTGCTTTAACAACTTCACCTTATCCCTTTTCAAGGCATCCCAGTGTCAACATATAAATGGCAATATGAAGACTTAACCCCTGAGCTCTCTTACTCTTGAGCTCCTCCTCCTCACAACTATATGTTTTGTACATACACCTGTGGCCTTCTTGTGGTGCCACACTACCCCACTCACTGCTGTCTTTTTGCCACGCTAAGGTATGAGCCAGGCTTCTGAGCCCCCATGGGCGAAATGCATCTCCAGCCATTTGGAACTGGTTCGTAAAATCCTGGTTAATTGCCATATCTAGCTTTCTCAGAAGTGTACATTCTCCTGTTCGGCTTGTCATTCACTCTGTGAGAATGGAACTGACTGAATTCCATTTCGTTACAGTTTCAGTGGCATCTAAACTGTTCATGAAACCAGATGCTCCCTCTCCCACAAACTACCTCCAAAGCCGTGCACAAAATGGTGAGAAAATGTTGACTGATCTTTCTAATGCACGAGGAAGATGGATAAATAGTTCACACACAGTTCCTGATTTGTTAATTTTAATAAATGCAAACAATGATGTGGAGTGAAAATATGCTGTTAGAGGCTCTGCATATATGGCAGGAGTGCTGGAGTAGATTCTGCTCAAAAATCATCTGTACCATATTTTAATATTTAAAATAGCCAAAAAGTAAATTGCTCAACTTCAAAAACTGAATTACAACATATTCCAACATGCTACAATATAATCAAAAGAAATGTCAAAATTCTCACTTGTCAAGGTGGACTGAGGAGGCGTTTTAAATATACATCTTGCATCTATCAAGCTCATTACTGTCGTTGTGCATTTATCAAAGTGGGAAAAACACATATGTATTCAAAGTTTTTTTTCTGCTCTCCAATATCTGTAGCAGTTATAAGCATAAGTTACAACAAAATCAATCCCCATTTCACTGTTAGCATTTCAATGAAGGTTTAATTTTCTCAATTGGTCAACTGCTGACGTCACCGGATCAGCAGCCTTGAATATAGCCTTGCATTGAAGGTTCTTCTGAAGGTGCTAGTCGCTATTTGAATTTTTCATATTTCTGGGGAAACTGTCATTCTTTTTCTGCTCTTCGCCATGTTAGTTTTCTAGTCTGTGTCAATGAAAATCTCTCAAACATCAGCTTAATGAAATGGATGAAGCTTCCTAAGCATAGCTTGCTAAGTGCATCAGTGAAATGTGTTGGATGTATTTTCAGTTCTTATTGAGCATAAATTGATAGCTAATAATTAAACAATAACTTTCCAAGTTGGAAGTTACTGCAGCAAGCTTATCTATGTAATACAAATGCAACAAGACCAAATTAGCCTCCCGTCCAGTTCTAGCCTGAACTTGTCACTGGCCATTCCCAGGACATTCAATTTGATTTTAAAATTATTCATTTGAAATACAATTAATTGCAATGTTAAGTGTCTAATTTTAAGGGTCAAAATGTTAAACCAACTCCAACGTGGCTGTGAAGTAGGACTTCTCAGCTAGAGCTCATTTGCTCAATCTGTTTCTTTTATTTTCTCCTTCCATCCTGAACTCCTGACCTCTGTGCAGACTTGGATAGGCAGGAGGGGTATTCTGAATGTTGTATTTTGCTAACATTTTTCCCTAAGAATTTGTACTTGAGAAGCTATACCTAAGATGGTACCATAACTGGTGACTTGCAAACCTTTCATTGTACTCAAATGCATACATTACTAATAAAGCTTTTCTAATTGGAGTATATACCTCTCCACTCCTCTCACCCACTCCAACCTCTACCCCGCAGAACATGCAGCCCTCCGCTAAAATCCTAACCTCACCATAAAACCTGCGGACAAGGGACGCGCAGTTGTAGTATGGCGCACTGACCTCGACATCGCTGAGGCCAGGCGCCAACTCTCCGACACCTCCACCAACCACCCCCTGGATCATGACCCCACCCCTAACCACCAAACCATCCTCTCCCAAACCATCCACAACCTCATCACCTCAGGTGACTTCCCACCCACAGCCTCCAACCTCATCGTTCCCCAACCCCGCACTGCCCGCTTCTATCTCCTTCCCAAAATCCACAAATCTGAATGCCCTGGTTGACCCATTGTCTTCACCTGCTCCTGCCCCACTGAACTTATCTCCACTTAATTCAACTCCATTTTCTCCCCCTTGGTCCACGAACTCCCTACCTACGTCAGTGTCACCACCCACACGCTCCACCTCCTCCAAAATTTCCAATTCCCCGGTCCCCAACACCTCATCTTTACCATGGACGTCCAGTCCCTATACACCTGCATTCCCCATGCAGATGGCCTAAGGGCCCTTCGCTCCTTCCTGTCCCGCAGGCCTGACCAGCCCACCTCCACTTACACTCTCGTCTGCTTAGCCTAAGTCGTCCTCACCCTCAACAACTTCTCTTTCAATTCCTCCCACTTCCTACAGACAAAGCGGGTGGCCATGGGTACCCACATGGACCCAAGCTATGCCTGCCTCTTTGTAGGTTACGTGGAACAATCCCTCTTCCGTACCTACACTGGCCCTAAACCCCACCTCTTCCTCCATTACATTGATGACTGCATCGGCGCTGCCTCGTGCTCCCACGAGGAGCTCGAACAGTTCATCCACTTCACCAACACCTTCCACCCCAACCTTAAATTCACTTGGACCATCTCTAACACCTCTCTCACCTTCCTGGACCTCTCTGTTTCCATCTCGGGTAACCACCTAGAAACTGATATCCATTTCAAGCCGACCGACTCCCACTGCTACCTAAAATATACCTCCTCCCACCCACCTTCCTGCAAAAATGCCATCCCCTATTCACAATTCCTTCGCCTCCACCACATCTGCTCCCAAGATGAGGCATTCCACTCCTGTACATCTCAGATGTCCTCGTTCTTCAAGGACCGCAAATTCCCGCCCGCAGTGGTTGAGAACACCCTCGACTGTGTCTCCGCATTTCCTGCAACTCATCCCTCACACCCAGTCCACGCAATAACAACCAAAACAGAATCCCCCACATCCTCACATACCACCCCACCAACCTCCGGGTCCAACGCATCATCCTCCGATACTTCCACCATATGCAATCCGACCCCACCACCAAAGACATTTTTCCCTCCCCTCTCTTGTCTGCCTTCCGGAGGGACCACTCTCTCCATGACTCCCTTGTCCGCTCCACATTCCCCTCCAGTCCTACCACACCCGGCACTTTTCCCTGCAACCGCAGGAAGTGCTACACCTGCCCCCACACCGCCTCCCTCACCCCCATCCCAGGCCCCAAGAAGACTTTCCACATCAAGCAGATGTTCACCTGCACATCTGCTAATGTGGTATACTGCATCCGCTGTAACCGTTGTGGCCTCCTCTACATTGGGGAAACCAAGCGGAGGCTTGGGGACCACTTTGCAGAACACCTGTGCTAAGTTCGTAGTAAACAACTGCACCTCCCATTCTTCAGACGACATGTCCATCCTGGGCCTCCTGCAGTGCCACAATGATGCCACCCGAAGGCTGCAGGAACAGCAACTCATATTCCGTTTGGGAACCCTGCAGCCCAATGGTATCAATGTGGATTTCACAAGCTTCAAAATCTCCCCTCCCCCTACTGCATCCCAAAACCAGCCCAGCTCGTCCCCGCCTCCCTAACCTGTTCTTCCTCTCACCTATCCCCTCCTCCCACCTCAAGCTGCATCCCCCATTTCCTACCTACTAACCTCATCCCGCCCCCTTGACCTCTCCGCCCTCCCTGGACTGACATATCTCCTCCCTACCTCCCCACCTACACTCACCTTTACTGGCCCCATCCCCGCCTCTTTGGCTTGTCTGTCTCCTCTCCACCTATCTTCTCCTCTATCCATCTTCTATCTGCCTCCCCCTCTCTCCCTATTTATTTCAGAACCCTCTTCCTCTCCCCCATTTCTGATGAAGGGTCTAGGCCCGAAATGTCAAGCTTTCCTGCACCTCTGATGCTGCTTGGTCTGCTGCGTTCATCCAGCTCTACACCTTGTTATCTCTATATACCATCCTACGCGCCCATAGTCACTTTTAAAATAACAGTGATAACAAGGTGTGGGGCTGGATGAACACAGCAGGCCAAGCAGCATCAGAGGAGCAGGAAAGCTTGACGTTTCGGGACTAGATCCTTCATCAAAAAAAAATCTTTATCTTTATCTTTATCTTTAAAATATCAGTATCTTTCAATAAGCTAATTAAACATTTAATCTGTGGGTAAAAATTTATCTCTTATTCTTAATCATTAGCCTCCAAGGCTTGGCAACAGGGGAAAAAAGACTTTAGCATTGACTTCTATTGTTTGTTGCCTCATTTGTTCTTATTGTTTTAGGGAACAGAAAATAAAGCAGAGACGTGTGAGTTACCAAAACATTTGTCCTTTATTAACTTGCCCCTTCTAATCCCATGCTCAGCAGTTATGGGAACTCCTGTACATCTGAAGCATCTGGGACTATTTAAATATGAAACAGACAACCATTAAGCTGCATTGTTTCCAAGTACTTGTGCTGGCTGCCCTTAAGTTTTGCTTACATACATTGAGCCTTAGAAATGCCAGGGCTGTCTCTTTATGCATCTGTACATGGCCAGCCAGAAAATTCCTCTTCAAACAGATTCTCTTCATTATTAATATAGATGCACTACAAGGATAAAGGCATTTTCCAGCAGAAACAAAGTGATCACCAGACCCCAATTTCATTTGCAATAAAAACAAATTTCTAGTAAAACTCTGCAGGTCTGTCAGCATTTGTGAAGAGAAAGCTAATTTGACTTTTCAAGTCCAGTGATCCTCCTTCAGAACAGGGCTGTGGGAGACAAAAGATGCAAGCAATAATTGGAAGATGGGGTAAAGAGAGACAGAACAACTGTTTGGCAGATAAAGCAATGGGTAAAAGTCAGACTGGGAGAATAAATAGCTGCAAATGAGTGCCTTTGGTGGCTGACAGTGGGTTGTTTGTAGTAGCAGCCCATCTGATGACAAAACCTGGTGTGTGGGGATGGGGTAAGGACATGGGAGAAGGTGCTCAAGCCCTAGTGTTTCTGAGCCCTATATTGAGTTCAGGAGGCTGAAGGAATGTCAGGAGTGTGGCCTGGTTTATTGTTCACCAGCTCCCTAGTTCTGACACTGGGCTTGTGTAATGGAATGTGGTGTGGTGGAAAACACAGGAGGCAGATACTTCAGAAGCAAATAAACTCTGATTTTAATGAACAAACAAGCAAACTGAATATATTTCAGAAAATAAGAGTGAATAGCAAAAACCTGCCTATCTCTGACTGAAACCTGTCTCCCAGTTAACTTGACCTCCAGTTAAGCTTTATAGCCAAGACTTGATAGAGTGGGTGGCCGTTACTTATATTATGGGGGTGGGGGTGGAGAAAACGAAAGAGGAAGATAGAGAAGGAGACTGACCCAGTGTCCTATTCCACTTCTGTTCCTTAAAGGTGCCCTACACTGTTAGCCCCAAACCGCCCCTTCTCCTATCTAAGAATAGCCAAGATGGATTAGAGGGTCTCGATGACCTTAGGTTCACCCCAGTGTGAAAATACGAGTTTGATTGGCTCTTGTCCGTAGTCTTTTGGCTTGGCTGGGACTCTGCGAAGTCCGCAAGTATCAGTAGAGTCAGGCTAGTGGTGTCCACTGATGCAGTTAGGTGCATGGGACCAGACCTTGGGTTTTCTTTCCTCTCTCGGTGGAACTTGCGAGTGAGGTTTTGACTTGGATGGCGGTGGATGTTGCTGGTGTCGCCCCAGTTGGTGTTTCACATGTCTGGATGCCTTCGGTTGCCTCTGGATGTCATGTGAAGACTCGTGGTTAGTTGCTGGTGTTCAGTGGTTGTGAGGGCTGCTTTCCTTCATGAATGGGGCCTGCTTCTCACTCAGACTCTCGAACTCTCCTCGCGGAGCACACATGTTGGAATTGGAGCATGTTGCTGGTATCACACACACACACACACTCTCTGCACTGCTGGGCTTGATGTCACCACTTATGCCCAACTGCAAGCACCCTTATCTCCTGCCAAATCTGTCGAGCTATTGTTCCTCCTCTCGGGGCTAAATGAGCTTCCTGATCACTGGAGTAGGTGTGAATGGTTTTTTGATTTAGGTGAATGGTTTTGGAATGTCCAGTATTTCCCTTGGATGGGTTTTCGTTCAAGTTTGAATAGTGTTGTGAATGTTTTTATCCATAGGTGGAACAGGTTTGCATGTAGCGCAATGGTGTGGAATGTTCAGTATTTCTGTACCTGAGCAATGGCTGGAAAATTGAATACCTTTATACCTCTGCAGGCTCCAGAGGGCCTGAAGTTGTTGAATTTGTTTGTTTCCTGCAGTCTGGCTTCCATCGTTTGAGCTAGGGTGTGAATGTGGGGTCTTTGGTTTCTGCAAGCTAACGCCTGTTCCAGACATCTGCCCTTGGACTTGTATATTTCCCAGTCTTTTCCTGGTTCAGTTTCAGGCCATGGTTTCTAGAGTCCCAAAAATTCAGTGAATTTAATCCAATGTAATTTCCACAACTTCAGCCCTCAGAGAGTTTTAAGTCCAGGGTATGCCCATAAACTGATGGGGATTTTTGCCCCACTTTACAGGATCCCCAAGAACAAAATGAGAATAAAAATCGAAAGAACTGCGGATGCTGTAAATCAGAACAAAATGAGAATAATGTTCTTCCAGCTTTCACTGAACTTCACTGGAGCACTGCGGCAAGTGCCAGACAGATGTTGGCCAGAGAACGTAGTGGTGTGTTGAAATTGCAAACAACCAGAGGCTCAGTCATTTTTGCAGAAAGAATGCAGATGTTCTGCAAAGTGGTTACTCAGTCTGTGCTTCGACTCTCCTATGTTGTGGAGACCTCATTAAGAGAAGTGAATACAGAAGCAGAGATTGAGTAAAACACAGGTAAATCGCTGCTTCACCTGGAAGGTACCTGGACCTTGGATAGTAATTTCAATTGTAGGAGGTGTAACATCTGCCCATCTACCACCTCATATCCAGACAGTCACTTCCTGAAACCAAGCCCTTGATATTTCTCAGCCTGTTGCATTCTATAGAGATCCTATTTATAATTTTGGCCTCTGAATATTCCTGGAGAGATATCTAAACTAATCAAGTTAAAGTGATGGCCGGAGGGGTTACAGTTGGCACAAAGCAATCAGCTAAATCAATCCATTTTGGGAGCTTTCCCAACTCAGGTTCTGCTGACCAGTATGGATTTAAATTGGATCCCTTAACCTTAGCTGGGAAATACATATTGCTTTGTTGATTCATACAGGAATAATAAACTGTCTATTCAGTGTTGCATATTTGTATATTAAAAAGCATTTGCTGAAATGAAGCAACACTAAATAGCAAACTTTGAAAGCCCTTGTTATATAAGCAGGACTAGGTTAAAGCACAGGAGTGGGCAGTTTGTTAGTATGACTAAAAGGTGTAAAGATTATTATTGTTGGAACTCTGTCATTATTTTTGCATCCAAGGTACCAAAGTGTTAGAAAGAACAGTCAACCAAAACTAACCCATACTTAAAATATTTCCAGGGTTTTGAAAATAAGAGGGATGCCAGGCCTTTTTATTTTTCTAAATGTTTCAATATTGTGGTTTTGATTAATTTCAAAGCAGACTTTATCATTTTTCTTTCAAGATATTTGGAAATGTCACTGACTGAAATTTCTCTAGTAAGCAAATGCCATAGCTATATAAATTGCTTATTAAAGTGATACATAATATTTTTTCTTCATAGTGGGAACATGTATCAGAAATAGGTCAATACTACAACAGAAAAACAAAGATCATTTGAATAGCTAAGCAGACCTGAAATTCTGCTGAGGCATTAATACATAAATGCTCTGTTGATTTGGCAGGGATTCCTGTCTCTGCTATAACTTATTTTGAATGGTTAGCATTTCCATTATCAAATTTTGAATGATTAAATGTTCAGATATTACTATCTGACAGACTAATTTCAGAACCGTAAGATTTGTTGTAATCACATAAACTTAACCTCGTACAGATAGAAATTACAAATTTAATGTCATCTGCAGTGTCATAGCTTTCAAAGGTGTCGTACTTACACATATGAAGTCAAAGCACAATGATTCCAGATGCCACACATCTTAGGCTGGTAAAATATACCATTTCTGATTTCATATTACAGAAAACACTTGCATGTCTGTTTCTGTAGATTAGCTGACAAGCTGTGTTAACACGGGCTAAACTAGAGGACACCACTCTGTATCAGGTATACTTGGTCAGGAGACTCTCCCAATTTTACTGCTTGCAATAGGCATGTTGGAAGGATTTACAAGTTGATCATCAAACTGTTTGGTCACATTTTTAATACACCTTCTATGGTCATCATGTCTTGGAGAGGGACACCAAACTTAAGCTTTGAGCTTAGAGGCTAAACTACTATGTCCCAAATTCTCCCATGTACTGCTAATAGGACAATGGTGAATCTCTCAAAAGAAATGTTTATCTAATTAACTGCAATTCATGTTTCCAAATGACTGAAAAATAAATGAGATCATGATACACATCATTCACCCGTATGAAACATTTGTGGAAAGAAAGATATTCCAAGGTGAAAATTACCACAAAGTTTTAGCAGTTTGCACCACTCCAGTCTTAACCTCATGCAAACTGTATATCATCACCAAATCACATGATTCTCATGAGATTGTTGCTGTATTTGAATTGGTAAATGCTAATTAAACTCGCTTCAGAAAGTTAGAACTGCTGTTTTACAGTACGAGGCCTTTGTTAATTAGCCTATTTATGTTTCTGACATAGAATTCAACCTTGGAGCTGCAGGAAGGTATCAAATCAAACTGTGGAGACTCACTCATGTTGGTAGAAAATTTATTTTGGAATTCTTTTCAGTCTGACATTTTCCCCCTCTTGATCCGATCTTGCCTTCCATCTTTATAACCATCTCTATATTTTTCTGTATATTTATTAATGTACCCTATCTATTTCACTGCCATTTCCCGTTTCTTTTTTCTCGTTTAATTTATGTTGGTCGTGGAGATAAATGTTTGATCTTACTGCTCACAATTGCCAGCAATTTTATGGCAACCATTATCATAGCCAATAGTGATAATAAAAGAAAGCTAACTCTCAGCACGCAGTGTAAGTTGCCCCATTCTCAAATTCTGGCCCACCATACCTTGCACTGATTTTTCTGACCATGTGTTGCTTTCACGTAACTTGCCACTTATCGTCACCTCCCGAAAGTGACGAGCTTTCTGATCATGTTTATTGGCTTGAGAAACAGTTTCAAAATACAAAGAGACTGATAAGGAGTTGGAATTGATGTCTTGAAATAGGTTACATTTTTCATGCCGAAGCCATCATTTCAGAAGCTGAAGTCACATATTGTAATCTCCTGTACACGGTATGTTTTAAGTTTAAACTCTGAAATGTAAATAAATGGAGAAGCGGACATTTGGATGCAAGTTGCCAAGAGTCATGTCTGTAAGGTTATAAAAAGCAGCCACATTACACCAGAATGTCTCCCAACTTGGGACAGGCAACAATTTAAAGAAAAGTTGCTGGCCAGCCAGCGACACCAAATCCCACAAAACGAATTTAAATAAAAATTGTTAGAAATCACTGCAAAATTCTTAGTGTCGCAGTGCGCAGTGTCACACAAGTTGAGTTGAAGGATGTAACATCAAAAAAATGTGTATATAACCAACATTTTTTAAACAAATTAGTTATTCAGTGTTAGCTTTAGGCTTACTGAGCTTACATTAGCTTTGATGTTACTGAGACCATTCACAGACACGATGCCAAATACCAGAAGAAAAGCCAGTAGATAGAATAAAAAAGTGTACATATAGTCTTGTTCATTTATTTTGTGGCTCATTTGCACATTACTAAGTTTTTTGGTAGAAGATCATATTTTCACTAAAAAAGGCTGTTTGGTAATCAGCTAGAAAGAGGGAGTAATTTGAATCATACCTACTAGGTGGAAACTGGGTGAGTTGCAGTAACATTACTCAGATCATTTACTCACCTTGGATCCACCTGAAGGTTAACAGCCGTCATTCATTTCAATCCTCTTTAATTCTGAAAAGCCCTGGTTGGCCATCACAAACCCGACTGGTAGGATGCTGGAAATGAAGCCCTGCTATTCCGCGAGTCATCACAAATTTAAAGCTTTCAAAATAAATATGCAAAATCCCCAAACTACCTGATTTTCAGACCAGATTGATTGAAAATATGCATCGGGTTTCTGTAATTAAAAAGAAATTACTATTACAACATAGTTGATTTTAACTACTGATAAATAAACTAAACTAAATAAACTTGACAAATTAAAACTCAGCCCACTGTAAGCCACACAAACATAATTAAACAGAAAAGAAAATCACATGGATGGAGAGAAAATTTGGTGAAGTGTTGTGGAAAGAAACAGTTTCATTGTCTTTGTTCATGGATCTATTGGGTTAATACTTGCTGATTCATAAGGTTCTTCTCAATCTCAAATTGGTTTGCAAGAGGCACAGGATGGTTGTTTCGCTGATGAAAGCTCTCTCATTTATCCAATTCAAACTCATAGCTTACAGCATCTGTTGAATGTAATGTTGGTTTTCTTCAGTTTTACAGTGGCTTATTTCCGAGAACTGAGAAATTTTGGTTGAATCATAGAATCCCTACAGTGTGGAAACAGGCCTTTTGGCCCAACACGTCCACACCAACCCTTGGAGCATCCCACCCAGACCCGTCCCCCTATAACCCACCTAAGCTACACATCCCTGAACACTGCGGGCAATTTAACATGGCCAATCCACCTAGCCTGCACATCTTTGGACTGTGGGAGGAAACTGGAGTACCTGGAGGAAACCCACGCAGACACGGGGAGAATGTGCAAACTCCACACAGACAGTTGCCTGAGGGGGGAATTGAATCCGGGCTGCTGGCACTGTGAGACAGCAGTGCTAACCACTGAGCCACCGTGCCGACTGATTTCTGTTCTGGTCTGACTAAGATTTCTTGGTCTTGCACACAGCCCAAGCTGTTCAGCTAACTGACAACCAGTCAGCTTGTTGGTTGGCAGAAGATGTTCATCACTGGTTTGTAGACGAAGGATCAATTATCAATCAGCTTCACTTGTAAACAAGCTTTGGCTCCAAATCATCTACAAATTGGAGCCCACTGCTTCACAAATAGGGTCCACAACAGGTAACAAATTCCTTGTTTTCAAAACATGCAGCTATACTTGCAAATTCCTGGGTTTCAATGCAGTTCTTTCTCACTTCAATCTACAATTGTATACAAGAGTATAGTAAGCAATTTACTTTAAAAAGGATTATTTGGCCTTGGATTGAATGCAGCATGTGTACCAGATTTTTTTCATAAAAAAAGCTATTGCTTTTACTTAACAGAATATTGCCAGGACCAAGGATTAAAACTAATAGGAACAATTTATTGACTAACTGGTGTTTTACTTCCTAGAATTGAAAACGTTAAGAGGTGATTTGATTCCAGTTTGTAAGAAAGTAATGGGAATAGATAAGGTACATGGAGGTAAATATTTATGCTGGCTAGTGAGTCCAGTTGCTAAACTTATGTTTAGGGGGTGGGGGTAGATGCCAGTTTCGGTGCATGAAATGGCCAACCGTGGGTATTTGAGCAAAATCATCTTCCTTTTCATTCCCAATCCAGCACAATTTTCCTCCGGGCTTTTATGCAAGTCAGAAATATTCACCAACTGAGGTCAGGTTCTCCAAGTTAAATGTGTGTGTGGGGATGGAGCAGAAGATAGGTGTGCAAAACACTTATTCCCTCCTGTACACCCATTTTTTGCCCGGCGGTGTGACATTTTGGAACACCATTAAAATTGTGGCAGATTTAAGCAAAGAAAATGAAAAGCCTGGTGAAAATTCTGGAGCATAAAGAAAGTGTAATGGATTTTCAGACCTTTTTAGATACTGCATTGTGATGTAGATGTGTTTTTCATGTGGTGATTCATCTTGGCAATCAATGCTTTAAATATAAACTGACCCTTAGATTGAATAGCCTTGTGTATTTCAGTTCTCATCCAGTACTAGGTGTCAAACTGAGATATTTATGTGCCAAAAGATGTCAAGACACATGGTAAAGGAAATAGCTTAAATTGAGAAGATAGCACACTTATGCGGCTATTAAACATTTCCTAGGCGCTGTGCTGCTGACATGCTGTTTGCAGAGGTGAGATTCTCTCTATTTCTAGCATTTCTGTCCCCTGTGTCCTCACTGTCGCAGGAAATTGTTTCTTTGCTTCAGAGGCAAAAAGTCCTGTCCACCTTCTGCTCATCTCCATCTCAGCATTAGTGCAATTAAATACATTCATTCTTTCAATTCTTATGGCTGCCAAAGAAAATCTATCTCTTGTACCAGCATGGTTCTGCAACAAATTAGCCCTTGAACTACTAAAGATCCAAATTTTCAGATCCAAAAGATGCTGGTGAATTGGACAGTGGAGGAGAGGACTCACTTATCCTGCTGACCAGCAAATAAGATGACTCCACCTGACTCTGCTATCCTAGAGTGGGAATAGGGCCCAGGTAAGTATAGCATCTCAGATTTTAAAAAAAACTGCCCAATTTATTTTTTCAATTATTTCACTAGTGATGATACCACTCGGGAATGGAAAACTCCTTCACAAATCTTTACATTCTGCAGTAACCTCTGTTTCCAGCCCAATTTAATAGTTGGATTCAATCACTGTTTCACTTCCAGCAGAAATCTGATTTTTAAAAATTGTGCTTTTGGATTGACCTTAATAAATTTGCCATGGTCAGCACTTTGTTCTCATATTGAGAAATTCAGGCTGCTATATTGAACATGTCAGGTGTTTCTACTTTTCCAAATCAAGCTATGACCTAGCTGTTGCAAATATCTAGTTCACGGTTCAAGATACTTAATTTAAACTTTAGCTTTAGGAATTAATATTCAAGTAGAAAATGGGAGAAATACATTTGAACTCATTGAAGTCTAGCCTTGTTACGAAGTTGAGATTATTTGTGTTATTCATAGAATCAGAAGAGTTGATGATATTGATTTTGGGAGTTTCAGTAAAAACCTTAAACTTTCAACAAAATCTGAAAGACTGGAAAAATCATTAACTTGGAGCAGGCTGTTTTCATTAGAAATGGGTGGACCTTATGAAGGGCCCGATGGGTTGCTTACTTGGATTTTAAACAAAGTAGCTAGAGATAATAGATGCACTGAGATTCCAAAAATCCTTAGATTCTGGAAATGTCCTTGACAGCTTTCCAATGCTCTAAGCAACACAAAAAGGAACGGCAACAAACACCAGTTAACTATAGGTCAGCTAACTTTTTGTCATTAGGATCATGTTCTACGATAAAGGATGCCATGTCAAGTCAAGTCGCCATATCTAACCAGACTGTAGGGCTGTTCTTTCATTAGAGAGAGACACAAATGGTGGTGATATAACCTGAGAGTCACCACACCTCAGGCAAGGAGAGAGGTTGAGAAGGAGAGTCCTTCATGGTAACCTTAGCCTGTGTTGGAATTGAACCCATTGTTGTTGGCATCACACTGCTTCACAATGCAATCGTTCAACCAACTGAGCTAAAACGACCTCCATAAAGGATATGATAATAGAATATTTAGAAACACAGTATAATCAATCAAAGTCAGCATGTCTGAAGCATGGGAAATCATGCATGACAAATTATTCTAGTTCTTTGAGGAGTTAACAAGCAGGATAGATAAAAGGGGAACCAGTTGATGTAGTATATTTGCACTTCCAAAAGGCATTTGAGGTGCTGCTGATACTGTAAGAACTCATGGTGACGGTGCTACCATGGACTGGGGATTCGTTAACTATTGACAGTTGGGATAAAAGAGGCACTTTTTAGGATAATAACCGGTAATTAGTCAAGTGCCGCAAGAATATAAGCAGAGGTCACAATTATTTACAATATATGTTAATGTCTTTGGAAGTGAATATGGTTTGCAGGTGACACAAAAATAAGTGGGATGGAAAGTAGTGAAGATGACACCACAGAAGAAATATAGACAGTGTAAATGAGTAGGTAAACACTAACAGATGAACTATAATATGGAAAAATGCAAAGTTATACACTTTGGCAGAAACAGCTAAATATTATTCAAATGACCAAAGACTACAAAAAGTTGCAGCATGGGAGATTTGGGGCGCTGGTGCATGAGTCACAAACAGCTAGCATACCAGTTCAATGATAACAGCAAAGGGAAATGGAATGTTGACTTTTTTTATTTCAAAGTAAGTGGAACATACAAATTGGGAGGTCTTGCTAAAACACTATGATGTATTATTTTGTGAACTATTTTACCTCCTTATTTGACGAAGGATGTATTGGCATTGGAAATGGTCCAGAGAAGATTCTTCAGTTCTGAAGAAGGGTCACTGGACCTGAAATGCTAGTTCTGCTTTCTCTCCACAGACCTGCTGAGTTTCCCCAGTAATCTCTGTTTTAGTTTCTAATTTCTGGCACCTGCTAGGTTATCCTGGAAGGATTTTCTGGAGAAGCAGTTGAATAGGATCATCTAGTCCTTCTGAACTCCAATTAGTGTGAGAGTACATCTTGTTAAAACTCCAAACAAATCTCACATTTCAATAAGATAATTGAAGAGAGGTGGTCTCCCCTGTGGGAGAATCTAGGACCAGAAGGGATAATCTCTGCATCGGGAGTCACCCATTTAAAACGGATGTGGAAAATCTTCCCTGGCCTACACTGAGTGTGGCGAATCTGTGGAATCCATGACTGCAGAGGGTTGTCAAACTTGGGTTGTTAAATATATCCAAAGCTGATGTAAATAGAATTTTTACTGATTGAGTTGTGGGATAAAACAAGAAACTGGAGTTGATCAAATTAGCCATGATCTCATTGAATGGTCAATGTTTCACAACATCACAAAAAGGGACAAAATAGTGGCTCAGTGGTTAGCACTGTTGCCTCCCAGCATCAGCTCAATTCCAGCCTTGGGTAACTGCCTGTGTGGAGTTTGCACATTGTCCCTGTGCCTGGTGTGGGTTTCCTCCAGGTGCTCCGGTTTCCTCCCGCAGTCCAAAGATGTGCAGGTTAGGTGGACTGGTCATGCTAAATTGCCCATAGTATTCAGACATGTGTAGGTCTGGTGGATTAGCCATGGGAAATGCAGAAATATGGGAATTTGGTAGGAGGGGTGTGGGGCTGTGTGGGATGCTCTTTAAAGGTCACTGTGGACTTGTTCGGCCAAATGGCCTGCTTCCACCTGTCTGAAATTTATGATTCTATCCTTCCTACAGCAGGGAGACCCAGGATTGAGCAGACTATTCAAAACATGGCCTAACCAATGTCCTGTACAGCTGTAACATGGCCTCCCAACTTCTGTCTCTCAGGAAAGGCTTGACTTGACTGAAGGATTGCTGACCAATACAACAAGTTTCCTAATTGTGCCTGTGCTAAATGGCAGTACAGCAAGATAACAGTACTATGATGAGATAAAACTAAAAACTGCATTCTGGGAAGGGTCACTGGACCCAAAATATTAACTCTGTTTAGTCTCCACAGATCTTGCCAGACCTGCTGAGTTTCTCCAGCAAATTTGTCTTGTAGAGCTGGAAATCTAAAACAAAAGCAGTTAATGCTGAAGAAATTCAGCAGGTTTGGCAGCACCTGTGGACAGAGAAAAACAGTTAACATTTTGAGGCCGGTGACCCTTTGTCAGAACTGTGAGCACACAATTGTGAACAGTGCTGAAAGCCTGATATATCTGGCTGAGTGGGTAAGGTGCAAAAAGTCCAGCCAGTGATGCTGAGAGCATCCAAACAGGTTCAGGGTGAGCTTGTGCTATGAAAGCAGGCAAACAGGCCAGTAATAGGCTGTGGGCATGGTCCTGAGTTCAAAGTGTCCTTTCTGCAGTGTTACAATGATAGTTGCTTGTAAAACCCAAGTTGAATCATTGAAATATAGATGCAACCTGCACGTGGATCAGAGTTTCTGTGAGGGTTCATAAAAGCTGGCACAAGTCAAATGCCAATATATGTAGATGTGAATTGTGTGAGCGGTAACCATAGAAAGTGCTGATGCCAAGTGTTCAACTTGGAGGTTCTTGGAGCAAATGGTGAGTTGCAGTTGCCCGTTACCTGCTCTGATTTCTCAGCATCTTGTTTGCTCAAGATGAGTGTGATAAGCTCAATATTAGTGGGGTGAGATGGGCAATGAATAGGATTGTTGACAAGTAATAGTTCCCATTTATAAGCAACTAACTGGTCTCTGGTGAGAATCTTGTCCACTCACCCAGAACCCCGTTAAAAGATGCAAAGAGTTGCTGCCAACATTGAGATAGGCCTCACCAGCCTTATTACATGATTCTGCCACATGTCTTGCCATAAGCAAAGTTGTTTAGGTCCCTTTTAAGATTCTGCCCTTGATTCTTTTTTTAGTTAGTATTGCATTTAGCATTTGAGCAGGATAATAATTGGGGTTAATCATCTAAATTTGCTAGATGTATTATCCGCTCTCATGAAAATAACCAAAAATAGAATCACAGAGCAGTAATGATAAATGATTTCCAGAAGTATAATTTGCTCACACAATACTTTATGCAGAAGTTTATGCAGGACGTATTTTCTGCTCTAGGAACACAGGTCAACTCTGCCAATGTCAATGACTTAGTTCCATTGCGGGGGCGGGGTTGGGCGGATGAGAAATGTTTTAATTGTCAATGAATCCAGCTATGTTTAACAATTGATCAATTTGGAATGATTTCCAAGTGTCAATTATGTCAGTTGTCAGGGACTGTAAACAGTTATAGTTATAGCTGGTAAACTGGCCTGAAGGGCAAATCTGTGTAACGTAATGTAAATCACTTGGTTTCTAAAATCTGATATGGCAGTCTACAGTTACAACTACTTCAGCACAAAATATTCTGAAAATAGAAAAGGTGAATTCAGCCACCACCTTGCGTGTTCAGTGCAATATATTTTTGAAATCATCTTGCAATTTTTGACACACATCAGGAACTAACTATTTTGATTACCTGAATTCTTGTCACATAGCAGTAGCCAGTACAACAATGTCTAATTGGGTCAGCAAAAGGTACCTCTTTCTCCTTTATGACATTTTCCTCAATATGCTGTTCTAGCAGTTAATAGTAGGATATTTTCATTTGTATACTACATGAATGCGATAGCTTTATTCCAATGGATTTTAGACATTTCAAAAACAGTTATAACAACCAGACAATCCATCAATGTGGTGCAAGAAATACATCTAAGGTATATCTTTGGCCATGCACAGTCTAGTATTTATACTTAAGCACTATAGAAAAAAGGTAATGCATGTTTTATCATTGTACAGAGTGTAAACAAAGCTCTATGAATTTAGATGCACTAAGTGTTAACTGCTCAGTTTAGTAATGTACTGCTTAGTCTATAGGACAAAAGTAAATCCATGGGAGAATTATAAAACTATTAGAACATTATCAAAGTTTAATCAATTTAAGTCATGTAATTACTGAGTGCATTAATGAAAATCCTATGAACTTTAAATAATGTACAGATATTGTACTTAGTTAATTAGGTTGACTGGCTGACACATTATCTTATTTTACTGCAGCAGCAAAATTCATCAAAACAAAACAAAACAATTCCAGCAGAACTGATGAAAAATGTCACTGACCATGCAATCTTTTTCTTTCACACTTTTTGCATTCATTGTATTTGCTAAATCTTTTGCTGGTGCACATTGATTATCCAGGCACACATTATAAAAACATTGACTGAATTATACAAAGTTGTATAATTTGAGTTTCACTCTAAATGCTTCTTGATTATATTAGATGATTTCGAAAAGTTTTTTAAACCACCTCAGATTGCAATACTGTCGATTCCTATTTTGGCAGGGTCACTTTTCTGACTGTCAGCCTCCTTTTCCATTTTGCAAATGAGCACCATACAAAACTATTTTCTGAATGTTGAGGTGTACAGTAAACATGTCAACCGTAAAGATCATTAGCTTATAACAGCTTTTGTTCAATTCCAAAATAACTATAAATGTCTTTGAATGTTATATCCAGGTATGACATACTTCTTTTAAAAAAACCCATTATCAATTTGAAGAACAGTTTAGAACTATTTGTATCGGTGCTTAAAATGTTATTGAATTTTTAAGGAAAGTTGTACAGACATAGCGGCCCGTAAGCATATGAGAGTGAAAATGGTTGAGCGGGGGGCAGGGAAGAATTGACTTAAGGACCGCAAGAGATAATGTTGCAAATCACTTGTATCAAGAGTTAAATCAGGGTAGAAATGATAAACAATTTAGGTAAGAAGTCACTTGTGGAAGTGGTGTATATGTTTCTATAAATCACTACATGGGAGGGTGGAGTATATAGGAAGAAATAATGAGAGCTTGTCAGAAAAGCTGAGCGATGATCATTGAACACTTCCATCTACAAACAGACTGACTTTTTCAGTCTATCTAACAAGCTTTTACAAATGTAAGTGAAGCCACTTGTGAGGGCATGAAAGCAGAGCTGGCAAAAGTGAATTGGCAAGAAATGCTAAAGGTTAGACCAATAGAGATGCAGTTGTTGATATTTAATAGATATTCTGGAATATACGGAATAGATACATTCCAATGAGTAATAAAAATATTTGGGATGGAGTCGCCACTTGTGGATAACTAGAAATGTTAAACATAGTATCAACCAAAACGAAAAAAGCATATTGTGTAAAGCATGCCAAAAGATTGTATGGAATATAAAGAACAAAGAATGACCGAAAGACTAATAAGGAAAGAAAAGTTAGAGTACAAGAGAAAGCTAGGCAGAAAATATCAATCCAGACAGTAAGAATTTCTATAGGAGATAATAGGAGCTGCAGATGCTGGAGAATCCGAGATAACAAGGTGTGGAGCTGGATGAACACAGCAGGCCAAGCAGCATCATAGGAGCAGCAAAGCTTGACATTTCGGGCCTTAGGCACGAAACTAGCCAGTTTAACCTTTTGCAATAAGATGATCCCTTCATACCAGGATTCATCCTAGTGAACCTTTTTTTTTGGAACTACCTCCCTTTTATTCAGGGATGGTCACATTGGAATGGAAGCAAGCTTTTTTTATTCAGAAAGGGAGGGAGACAGCAAGCAGAAATGTGCAGGTCAGTTGGCTGACAATCTATCTTAGGGGAAATGTTAGAAACGGTTATTAAAGAAGTTATAGCACAACACTTGGATGAATCCAAGGTATTCAGGTTTCCCTTTTCTGAAAGGGAAATAATGTTTGACCAATCTATTGGAGTTCTTTCAGAAGGTCACACAAACTGTGGGTAAAGGGAGAACCGGTGATGTACTACATATATATTCAAGAAGGCATTTGATACAGTATGTCATCAAAAGAAAGTAAAAACTCATGGTATGAAGGGAGCATATTGGCATACCTTCAGCGCCAGGGACCCGGGTTCAATTCTTGGGCGACTGTCTGTCTGTGTGGAATTTGCATATTCTCTCCGTGTCTGCGTGGGGTTCCTCCGGGTGCTCTGGATACCTCCCACAGTCCAAAGATGTGCAGGGTAGGTGGATTGGCCACGCTGTATTGCCCATAGTGCCCAGGGATGTTTAGGTTAGGTGGGTTAGACGTGGGCAACGCAGGGGTAAGAGAAATGAGTCAGGGTGGGATACTTTTTGGAGGGCTGGTGTGGACTTGTTGGGCTGAATGGCCTGTTTACACACTGCAGGGATTCTGATTGGCCAGCTAACAGGTGACAGAAATTATGCATAAACTAGCTTTTTTTTTAGCTTGCCAAGTTATACAAGTGGTGCGCAACAGGGATTGGTGCTGGACGTCAAATTTAGATAACTCTGTCAGTTGACAGAAGGTATGGTGGCCACAACTGCCAATGACCCAAAAATGTGTATGAGAAATAAGTTGTGAAGAAGATATAAAGTAGGTACAAAAAGAAATAGATAAGTGATTAGGCTAGTATGTGGTGGATGGAACGTAATGTGAGAAATTGAAATTGGCTGTTTTGGCAAGAATGTAAAAGAAACTTGTTCTTTGAACGGTGAGAGATTTCAAAGGATCTTGATGTCCTCATGCATGAATTGCAAGATTTTAGTACGCAGGTAGAACAAGTGATCTAATAGAATGCTATCACAAAAGGAAATTAGCATAAACATGGGGAGGTTATACTTGTATACAGAACTGCTGTGACTACATTTGAACTGCTGTGCACATTATTGGTCACCTTATCTAAGGAAGAATGTAAATGCATTGAAGGCAGTTCAAAGGAGGTTACTTTATTCATTCTTGGCATAGCAATTGAAAAGATTTACTCAAAGGGAAATCCTGTCTAGCCAATTTATTGGCTGCTTTTTGAAGTAACATGTGCTGTGGATAAATGGAAGCCTATAAACAAACTATAGATGGTTTTCCAGAAGGTATTTGATAAAGTGCCACATCAAAGGTTATTGTGGAAATAAAAGTGCATGATGCTGAGGTTAATACACTGACATGGACAGAAGTTTTGACTAGCTCCTTGTATCCATAAATGGACCTTTTGTTAGATTGTCAAGATATAATGGGTGAAGCCCGATAATGGTCTATGCTGTGGCCTCAACTCTTTACACTAATGACCTGGACAAGGGGAGAAATGACATGATGGTAAAGTCACAGATGACACAAAGATAGGTAGTTAAGTACATTATGTAGAAGACAAGGAAGTTGCAGGTGGATATAAATAGGCTAAATTTGTTGGCAAAAATCTGGAATATATTGTGGGAAAATTTGAACTTGTCCACCCTGACTGGAAGAATGGGTAAAAGCAAGGTACTATGTAAATGGAAAATATTGCAGATATCTGAGGCACGAAAGGATTTAGGTGTTCGTGTGTATGATTCAAAAGTTAGAAAGTAGGAACAGAACCTGTTCAAGAAAATTAATGGGAAGCTGTCCTTTTTCCTATGAGGAATAGAGCATAAAAGTAAGCATATTATGTTTCAGTTATTTTGGGCAGTGATAAGGATACATGTTGAATATTGCGTGAAACTTTGGTTTCCTTATTTAAGGAAGGATGTAAATACATTGGTTGTAGTTCAAAGGATGCTTATTGATTGATACCTGGAACGAGTTAGTGATCTTATGAAAATAGGTTGGTCAGACTTAGTTTGTCATCACGGAATTTAAAAGGGTGAGGAGTGACGTTACTGAAGTGATAAGATTCTGAATGATTATGACAAGTCTGATGTGAAAAGGATGTGTGCGATGTGTGCTTTTGTGAGTCAGGCCACAAATAGGGGGCACTGCCTTAAAATTAGGTGATCAGCCTTTCGGATCAGATAAGGAGACTTGTTTTTTAAGGTAACAAGGTGTAGAGCTGGATGAACACGGCAGGCCAAACAGCATCAGAGGAGCAGGAAAGCTGACGTTTCGAGCCTAGACCCTTGCGTGACTTTGACGTTTTTGCATCAGAAACCAATTAATTCTTAAGACCAAGGTGGATTTGGTCTGGTTGGAAATCAATATCTAGGTAGAGGGCAACGTGGAATTCAAAACGAACAGAGCAGCCATGATCTTATTGAATTGTGGAGCACTCTTGAGGACTGGTCTACTTCTCACTTCATGTATCCCTATGTATATTTATATTGGGCTGTTGCCTTGTTGGAAAGTTTTGGACAGGGTAGGCTTGTATCCACTGGAATTTAGAGGAAGCGGTAACTGTATTGAAACATACAAAGTCCTGAGCAGTTTGGCAGGGTAGATGTGGAGAAGACTTTTATGGGAGAATCTAGAATTAGGGGTCATGGTTTAAAAATCAGGGGTCAAATACTGAAAATAGAAATGAGGTATAATTCTTTTCTTTTAAAACGGTTGTAACGTTTTGGAGTTCTCTTAAAATATGGCGGAAGAGGAGTGCTTGAATCTTGTTTGAGCTAAACAGATTTTTGTTAAGCAAGGAGGTGAAAAATGTCTTGGATAGATGGGAATGCAAATTTGATGTTGCAATCAAATCAACTACGATTATCTTAAATGATAGAGCAGGCTTGAGGTTCTGAATGGTTTACTCCTAATTTACATGTTTTTATTGTTTATAATATCATAAAGAAACTACAATTGGATCATAAGCAGTCCATTATAAAGCAATTGTTGAGTAGGATGTTTTTAGTTGTATGTTACCAATGTCCTCTGACTTTTATTCTGAAACATTACTGCAGCATCTAATCGACTTGTACAGGAGTAAACAGGATAGTTTTATCAGTGTCTGGAGAAATATTTGATGCAGTCTGGTGTTTCACTTCACCTGCAGTATCTTTTGAAGTGTCAAAAGTCTTTGTAAATGCCAGTCTTAAGATACTCATTACTCCCCTCACAAAGCTTGATGCACATTTGCAGCATGATGCTTCCTCAACAGGATTTAATTGAATAGTTTATGAGGTAGATCTGTCACTGATTGTAATCATTGGTGACATTGATCCTGAAATTGTTTAATCTATTATGTATAATGTCCCTTTTGTGGCGCATGTTTTCACTTCTAGTACTCCACGTCAAACTATTGTTTTTTAATGTTTTTTGGCAATCAGACTTCTGTTTTGACTCCTGTACATCTTCATGATTGTGTATCTTGGATTATTGTCTGCTATCTTTCCTTTTACCTTAGTTCTAGACCTGAGTCTGCATCAGAAAATCTCAGCCATCGATTGTTTGCAAATTCAGTACACATAAGATTAATTCATAATGCATCTTGGTGCACAAATCAAAATTGCATCTAATATGTGACTAATTCATAGAAATCAAAATACACCTATCACCTTTTTGCGTACACTTTCTCTATTCTAAATGTTTATGTTCACATTTTGTGAAAAGAGCCTTTGAAAATTTGGCACAAACTGTAATTATACCTTTTGCCAATGGAGTCATTGCACTGTTATCATTGGTAATTAGGTTTAACTACAGCATAACAACCTCTCCAGCAGATTTTGTAAGTATCAATATATTAATTTCTAATGTGCCGGAAGTTGCAAAATAAAGATGGAATGTACAAACTTCATATAGCAATTGTATTATATTTGCATGTCCAGATAAAACATTCCTGCTCCTTTAACCCCATTCTTAGGGGGTTAAATTGGAACTTTGCTTATAAACAATGTATCCTATATTGAACAAAAGGCAAACTGGGTCAAGTCGGTTCCCTACCATTTTGAGAATGCTGTATAAAAGATACAGTTGGAAAACATTACAATTCCATATTTATATTATTTGTTTTTAATACTTGTGTGTATTTAATAGTCACTTATCTTCATGGAAATATAAAAGTTGAAACCTTGTACCTTTTATCTCTGATACACCTTTAGAGAAATCATCAGTTTTCTTTTCTGTGGAAGTTTCAATCTGTACTTTTTTTTCAGCATCTTTTAAAATCCATCCTAATAAGCAACACATCCTTGAAGAAATGTAATTGTAAAATACAAATCAATAAGTACTTTTTTTCTCGATGAAGCTTCAATTTGTGATTTCCCATGTGGTGTGAGTGGTGTACTGGCGCTCTTTTTTTTGATAAATAGCTAACAGGATGCTGCAGGAAATTACTGGGCAATAACTGATCTTATTTCTAACCTTGTGTGTCAGCTATGGTATCAAATTTACATCTAACGTAATAGTTGAATGCTGTTTGGTTCTTTTCCCTTGGATTATTCTGAAATTTTATCTGTACAATTTAGAATAATATCTGACAATTATACTACAAAGAGACATGGAAGAAAACTAATAATAGAATGTAAAGTGCCTTCGAAAACATCACTTTAGAGTGAATAATACCTACTGATAACCATAAGACATAGGAGCGGAAGTAAGGTCATTCGGCCCATCGACCAGAAACTTAAATAGTACTTTTGACTTTTTGTGCTTTGAATTGAAACTTAGTGGTTGTAACCAATTGTTGATGCCACTTAATCAGGCCTGTGAAATAATTATAAAATCATTTGCAGCCTAGGAAGGCAGAAGGATAATCAATCATTTCTAGATATCCTTGGGGGCTCACTTGTATTGCCATGGCAGTATCCCTACCCCTGAACTGAAATCCAGATTCAAGACCCACCTGCTCCAGAGATGCGTAATAACATCTCTGAACAGGTTGATTAGAAAAATAGGTTAAAATAGCTTCACTTCTAACTGCTCTCAACCACATCAAACTTATTTTTACGCATTCCACTACGACTGCAGCATTTCAGCAGCATCATTCCGTGGAACATCCTTGCTTCTATTGATAGTAAACTAAACGGTGCCTCCAATTTTGCAACAAATCACAGTCTTAAAAATTGCTAGATATTGATTGTATCAGAAAGAGAAGATTACTAGCCATAAAGCAACGTTACTGACACAGACAAGGGAAAACAGAAGGAAGAAGAAATTTACAGCAAGAGTGTGACATAAGAAGTGAGAAAAAGAATCAGTCATAAACAAAAGACATAGCTAGTATTAGCAAAGAAAATCCAAGGCAGTGGATGGAAGATAAAAGACAGAAATACATAAAAATAGAGGGCAGAATGTCCCAATTCTTGGCAAAGTATTTTACGGAGTGGCATTCATAATGTCTGTTCTGCCATGACCAATGCTAACTTTTCTCTCAATCTTTTACTCTTCATTGCTATAATTGTACAACCGGCCTCTTCAGCTGTTTTGCACAATTGTATATTAGTATTTACTGTTACCATGATTGTTCATATCACTGGGGCCATATTTAAATCCCAGCTGGGCAATATTTCGGATGCTGCAATTCAGGAACAATTATATTCCATTGTTACCCCCAAGGAAAAGGCTCAAAAAGGCAAGTCAGTTAATATGTTCCACAATGGTAAGTACTCCCATCGTCTCGCCGCTACCTCAATTACAGGGCTACCACTCACTCTAACAATGCCACTGCGCAGTCCTCTCTCCAGTGCTCATGGACTACAACTTTCTTTCTAACATGTTATCATATCTGCCAAATGTCTCTCAATTACATCATCCTCCTAAATCACTGACCGTTTTTGTACTCTGCTTCTTACCCATTCACTGTGGACATCTCGTCACCTCTCCTTTTCTTCCATCACCATTAATTGTTCATTTGTCACCATTAATTGTTCATCCATGTTCTCTCATCGTACTCGGCACTTACCTTTGTCTCATTTTAAGAAAAAACTAATCCAACTCCCAGATGGACATGTTCACAGCCCAGGCTGGTTGATTGCAATTAACCCACACCACTCACAAATAATTCAGAACCCAAACTGCATGGGCACCGATCCCTGGATTCTGCTAGGACAAAGCACTTGACTGACTGACTGTAGTCAACCACCTAGACTGGAGTGAGATGAGCCATGTGAGTGATTGCGGTGGTAACTCAAAAGATTGAACTTCCACTGCCCATGGGCAAACCCCTACTGACTATACCCAATTAGATCATTTTTGCATATCCATTTATCACACCCTTTGATAGATTCTAGCATTTTCCTAGTACTCATGTGAGCTGATAATTCTGTAGACCTATGCTTCAGTTCCCCTCCCCCATTCCTTTCTTACACAGACATGACTTTTGCAAGCCTTCAATCTGCAGGATCTTTCAAGAATCCTTGGAACTTTGCAAAATAATTACTCGTGCATTGACTATCTCTATAGCCAGCCCTTTCAACACTCTGCAATATAGACTACCAGGCCCCAAGTACCTACTTACTTTCAGCTACATTTAAGTAAGAAGTTTGTACTGGGCATATTGCTTTCCTTTGATTCCTCATTCTCCCTAGGCACTTTGATTTCTAATTCTTGGAGATTTCTTCTATCATCCTTAGTGAAAATAGACATAAAGTAATTGAGCTTCTCTGCCACTTCTCAGTTCCCATAGTAAGTTACTACCAACTTTCTAGCATTTGGCCTGCTCTTGTAGCCACAATATTTGATACGCCCACCTCCCAATACCCATTGCCTCTAACTTTGCTAGCACTTCTCAATACTGTATTTGGTCAAATGTGGCTTTGATGTCAGGGTAGCCACTTGCATCTCATCTTTGGAATTCAGCTTTTGGCCATGATTTGAATCCAGGTTATAATGCAGTTCCTGAACATAGGTTCCTGGTACCCTAAGTGAGCATCAGTGAGCAAGTTTTTGCTAAGCAAGTAATGGTTGATAGCATTGATGACCCCTTCAATCACTTTAGTTATGATTGAGAAAAGACTGATGTTACAAATTTGTTCAGGTTGGATTTGTCCTTATTTGTGTACTGGATAATTTTCTACTTTTGTTGGGTAGATGCCAGAGTGGTAGCCAAAGAGATGCATTTAGGGGTGGTTGGTGGAGGGTGCTGAATCTCCAAAAAGTGGTGTTTCATTATCAACCGGATATGATTCTGCTCACTGATGTACACCGCTCAGCTGTCAGCCTTCACTGACAGATGGATGCTCTAGTCTGCACCTCTGGAAGAACAACAATGCTGCCAAGCACAGTCCCAGAAAAACTGCCAGCTGCCATTCTGTTAGTCACACACTGTTCCAGCTGATGGACACAAAATCCAGTTCAGTCTGATGACCTTCATAGGATGTGGACATGTGCTAGGCCAGCATTTATTGCCCATTCCAGAGGGTAATTAAGAGTCAACTACAATACTGTGGGTCTGGAGATGGCAGTTTCCTTTCCTAAAGGACATTAGTGAACCAGCTGAGTTTTTCCCGATAATCGATAATGGATTTATGGTCATCACTAGATTCTTAATTCCAGATTTATATTGAATTCAGATTCAACTATCTGCCATGGTGGATTTGAGCCTAGATCCTTAGAACATTGGCTGGGTCTCAATTGTTAATCCAATTTTAAGGAACCACATTCCTGTTAACTTTCTCGGCTATTTTTATCAATATCTATTTGGTTGATAGACTCTATCTTCCTCCTAAGTTTGGGAAAATACAATTGACTTGAGTCCATCCCAATCACAAAAAGAGATCCTGGTTAGAATAACAGCCTGGTCTCCTTTCACCTCCCTGAGGAATCAGTTACCTCAAATTAAAATGTGCAGCTTAGCTGCTTTGATCACTACCATGGTCCCTTTCACTAGAGGTCCCTCCTTTTTGACATATTCAATGTGCCATTTTGCTCATGCTCTTGTCAAGGAAACAGGATGATAATGGTGTGGCTGAGTTAAAGACCCACCGCAGAACCAAGCAATTCCACAACTGTCTAGCCTTCTTGCATGTAGATCTGTTCATTAAGATTCACCCACAGTTTCAGCAAGAATAATATGGCAATAGAATTTACAAATGAGCACTCTTGGCAACTAACTTTGGTTTCTGGAGGGAGCACATTGTGAAAGTCAGTAGCACCTAATTGTTTTTTTTATGCTGGGGGTGGGTTCTATAGAATCAATGGCTAAAATGGTGATGCCTAACATAACAACTGGTCACTTTTGGTTATGTAAAACTTGTTAGAGCTGTACAATGATTTGATTAAAGTTCAGTCAGAATTTGAATTGATTGGATAAAAACAGATTAATTTATTCGTTTCTGAATTCTCTTGGACCAGGCCAATTGATTTCAGGTTCTGGGAGTTACAACTCGCCATTATCTTATCATTAAACTTGAAAGGAAACTAAATCTGCAATTAAAGCAATGCTAGAAAATCATGATCAAAAATGAAACTCCAAATTGAAATCCCATTTGTCTCTATTTACATGTTCTGGCTTGACTTTTGGTTATCTAATTAGGCGCAATTGTTTTTCATTCTATTATTTAACTGAAGGTAATTTTTAGTCTGCTTAATCTGAGAGTTTCTTTTATCTACATCAGACATTTCATTTTGCAGAATGCTGTTGCGAAGTGATATTTGCTGTTAAGTAAACACACAAGTCAAGGCCATTCATAAAAGCTAACCAAGACTTTGTTCTCATAAAGAATAACATTTCATTGCTTCCTGTCTCGCTATTCAATCTGCAAGACAAATCTGATTTTTGACAGTGATCTCCTTTTAAGATTTCTCTCACTGGAGACTGTGGATGTTGTACAAGTGTTCAGCAGAATATATTGGCTTTGCTGAGATAATGTTGAGGCATCCAAATCATTTTAAATGTCAAGATACTATTGCAAAACACAGTACTTTTTCATTTTTAAGGGGTGTGAGATCCTATTTTGACCTGAATCTTGTTGCTAGCTGAGGAAATCTGACTCCAAACTAGGGAATTATCATATGATTCTGAAATAAATGGGCAGGGAGGAGGGGAGGGGAAGCGTGATAGCTAGTAGGTAGTGTTGGGGATTGGTCAGTGAGGTGGGAGGAGCGAATAGGTCAGAGAGAAGATGGACAGGTCAATGAGGTGGGGATGAGAGGTCTTGGGATGAGGTCAGGGGTGGGGAGATTTTGAAGCTCGTAAAG
>JAHRHZ010000017.1:9001457-9094524 GCA_024137785.1 Ginglymostoma cirratum | reverse complement strand
GTCTAGGCCCGAAACGTCAAGTTTTCCTGCTCCTATGATGCTGCTTGACCTGCTGTGTTCATCCAGCCCCATGCTTGTTGTCCTGAATGGGGTGGTGTCTTGTTAGATCCCATTTTACATTGTAACCAGGTTTGTACCTTCATTTAATGTCATGGGAATGAAACTTGGAATGGGTGAAGATCAGTAGCTGATTCAGATCTGCTTGTTTCTTTGAGGATTGATTACGATTCAAATAGTCAACTGACTATGACAAGAAAGGTTAGAGAGTTCAAGTCAAGAATAAATCAACAGCGAAAGTTAAAACATACAAAAATAATAAAAGGACAAAACTAAAGGCTTATCATCGGAATGCATGATGCATTCAAAACAATTAACTGATAGCACAAGTAGCAATAAATAAGCACAATAAAACGCCATTACAGAGGTAAGACGGCTTAGATCAGGACCTGAAATTGGAAAGGCTTATACAACATTGAGAAGGGACAGTTAGCCAGGATTAAATGAGGGGTGGCTCTGTTAATTAATGATGGTAAGAAAAGTTTTGGTATTAAACTTGAGGAAAATGTACATAACTGTGTGCAAAGGTTGATAGCAAGCCGGGTTATGAAGAAAGTCATAGCTCTGTTTCTGTTTCCAAAGATGCTGCCAAACCTGGTGACTTCCTCTGTTTCCTGTTACAGGTGGATATGCACATAAGCCTGTACACTCAGTGTAGCTATAGGTGCTTAACAGCAATGTCAAGGTGAGAGGAAGGCTGAGGTACTTGACCATGGACCAAATTTTAATCCCATATGGCAGCTATTATCAGTTGTAGTTTAAAACCCATCTGGTTCACTAATATCCTGTAGGGAAGGAAATCTGCTGCCCTTGCCTGGTCTGGCCTGCATGTGACTCCAGACCTACAGCTATGTGGTTGGCTCTTAACTGCTATTTACAATTTAAATCTGATTTAAGGTCTGATGGCTCTTCTTCTGTGGCAGCTTCCTACTGAATGACCCTCACCAGGCAGGACCACTTTGCATTTCAATGCATGTTGAGGTGTACAGCAGCCTTTGAAATACAGCATAGGGATCAAGAATGTTACCCTTTAAGCAGAGATCTGGTAAGTGGCAGGTTCTTCAGGGAATGGCATGTGGTAGGATGGTGCTAGAATCAGGTGAGAGGGAACGATGGGATGGGGTAGATGGTTAATGAGGTGAGTTTTTTAAGATCCGATGAGAGCCCTCACTTGGACTTGTGTCAAGAAGCTCTTCAGAAAATGCAACAACACTATTATTTTGCCAAAAAGGTATTAGATTCAGCCATAAAATTAAGCTTAATAAAAGGACTTTACTAAGTACTATTGCTTTTCCAAATTCTGCTTAAAGATATGAAAACATTGTAAAGCCTAAACCGATCAATTTCATCATGTGAATCTAGGACAAATTTGCTTTTGCACAGTATGACTATTATTTCTTTATTATTAAATATTTCCTGCACCATTGGTGTTCCCTGAAATAACTATCATGATCATTCAGAATTAAATTTATTGAACTTTTATTTAGTGAGGTCAATTTTTTTCTCCGTAAAACAGTTTGAAACTATTTGGGTGCAGGTAGTTCTTCTGTGATTTAATTTGTCCTGGTCATCTGAAATCAAACATTTATCAGCTCCATGTAGCTGCAATGAATCTCACAGCAGCCAAAGCAGATAAACAACTGTGAAGGTCTTGTGTATGTTTCACTTGTTCACATGAATGGCACTACACTTAATTTTACTTCAGCTGATGTTTTATTGAAAAACAAAGCGTGAGTTCTTCTCAGCTGCAGAAAGAAAGTGCATCCTCTCTCTTCTTTAAAAAAAAAATCCCCTCCTTCCAGAGCATGGTTAACGGCTATCCAATTTCCCAAAGTCCAAAAGCTTCCTGCTTGTTTTGGAACTAAGCGGATTGGTTAATGAGAACCAGGAGTTAAAACTAAATCAAGTCTCAAATCTCCAGCATAGCATGCCATTTTTTTGCACATGTCCTGTCCCCTCTCAAAACTAGCTTCTTTATCTGTTATGAATCAGCATAACTCAGGCTAATCATTTGTTTAATAATTCAATCTCTTGTCAATGGGGTAATTTTATTGTAATTTTGAAAGCATTTTGCTTGCTGAAATTTACCATGTCAAACTTTGAATTTTGCATGAAACAATTCATTATCAGTTGACGATTTTAGAATGTGTGGAAATAAGATTATTTGAAAAGATAATCACTTGGGGATAGGCTTTAAGACCTCATGTATCTGACTCTATAATGTGATCTCAAACCAATGCTGAAATATCACTTGTCAACCTTAACTATTACATATTGATTTTTTGAAGATGCCTTTCAGCAAACCAACTTTTAGTATTTAATCATGTAATCATGAAATGATTAAATTTCCTGTAAACAATTAGTTTAATACCATATAATCTGTTTTGAACATGTTTTCTTGTGTGTCTTTAGCCAGAAATAGGTAATTAATCAACCCCACAAATTTTAATTATTGTACTGTCAACAGTATTGGAGAAAATCTGAAACCTGGGAAATATAGCAGGACTGGTGATAAAAGCTTATGATCCAAATGCAAGGATGATTAAAATGTGTCAGATTAGGAAATAGGATACTTTTTCGAAACCACTGTACACATTGCTAGTTTATTTCTTTTCAATAGGTTTTCTTTATGTGTATTTTGTTCAGCGTACCCCACATAATCAATCATTTGAGTCAGTCGGTTGATTTTCTTTTTGGAGGCGCAAAGTCACGAACTTGTCTGAGGTAGGCTAAAATCTCGTCAAGGTGCCTGCTCAAACCAGTGAGAGCTGATGACTGTGGAAGTCGATGCCAGGTATGGAGCTTTTTGGATCTGACTGCATTGCTGCAAGAAATTCAATTATCTCTCACAAGTGGACCAGGTTAGTGAATGCATTTTCAAATGTCAGGTCCTACCAAATGTCTTTAGCTCTGCTCAATTCATCACTGTCCGTTTTGTATTTTTATCAGCGATTTCCAACCATCAGGACCCATAACATTTGAATACTTTAACTCCATCCACAATTCTTTGCAACGGATACAAGCCTCACAGCTACATCTTGCAGCTTGAGCTCATTGCTAGCTACGTGACTACGACAATTACATCAGCTAAACATGTAAAATATGACAATGTAGATTCTTGATGCTTTTGATAAGCAAGGGCTGAAACCATGTCGGTGCAAAGTAATGAATTTTTCCAAATCATTCAAACTATTTATTTACAGAGACTATTCAGCAGGATGGTATTTAGGCCTCCTTCTCTCAGGTCCTAGTTCCATCTGATCTGATATCACTGATAATATGCTTTAGTAATTAGCACAACAGCTATCAATTCTGTTATGCTTCCCCCAAGGCTTTTATCCAACCATTGTTTTACCTATTTACATTTTAATCCTATTCCCCCAACCCTCCCAACCTCCAACCCCACATCTCTTCCCCTCCAACACCACCCCAACAGATGTCTTGTCTGTCTTTGTGTGTACATGGGTATTAAAAGTGGGAAAAGAAAAATCAGGGAAACAGTCTGATAGCATCACTTTGGACCACAGGAGTTGATGAATTGTTTTCTTCCAATTCCTTTTAGTTCTTTGCTGATGAGACAAGTTTGTTTTGCACTCTTGTGCTGTCTTTCATTCACTGCGTGATAGTTTGTCCTGTTTCAGTACCTCTGAAGATTTTTCTCCCTTTTGACAAGGGAATTTGACAACTCACAATGTTACAGTAAACTTAATTGTTAAAACTACAAGTGTCTCTACAGTCTCTTTGGTTTAAAGCAGCATGTTTTCCCCATTTTTAGTAGTCTTTGCAATTCAACCTCTCATCCGGGGTGAGTCAGGCCGATGAAAAGAAGAAAGAAAAAGGGTTGAATCTTACCAAATTTTTGGCAAAGTGTTATATTCATCCAGTTTCGTGAAGTGCCTCTCTGCAAGATCTAGTAGTTCTATCATCCAAAATTTATCCCATTAATGATCAATCACATCTTCATAGTACCTTGTCAATCTAATGCTAGTCTGATTTCTCCCATTCACCATAGCTAGAAGCAGTCATCACTGTCAAGATGTCCTGGAATATGCCAGTGTTCCTGGTGCCACTGCCTACATTGAACCCCACCACATAACTTGTCAAGCATTGGTTAAGTCCATTGTTGCCCTTAACCATCAATGTAGTCACAGAGGTGGTACAGCTGATATTTCCTTGCACCTTCCTATGCCTATCACTGTTTAAGCACTAGGCACCACAGCTTACCTGTTCTTAAGCACAATCCATCTATAACATTCTCAAGATCACTGCTGCTTTTTCCCCAGCTACTGTAGTGGAGCAAACAGAAATCAAACAAACTGAGGATGCATTTGCCTTTTGGAACAGAAATGAACCGCTTGCATGTTCAGCACCAACAATTTTATAATCCATGAATGATCACAATGCCAAATTCTCTTCTACAGAAGCCAGAAGTCAGTGAGGTTCTGTTTGACTTCTAGCATCCAATACGGATATGCTCCATCATGCAAAAGGTGATGTTCCTCTCATCTGCCTTAGAAGACTGTACCAGCTTTCCCAATACATCAACACCCATCACTTCTCTCGTTGACTGCTCTAGTTGTGTAGAGCACAGCATGCTAGGATTGTGTGGCACACTGTCTACAGTATACTGCAGGCCCCTACCAGATCAGCCAAGCAGTGGAAACACCCCTTCAGCAGGCCAATTATCTGCTTCATCCTGGCCCTTGGTGATGAATGGACTGAATTGCATGTGTGTTTCACATCAGTCAGAGGGTTGCATAGCAGAGTCATCAGAAATAATTGCACTGGGCACCCAGTAACCGTCCTTGTAAGATATTTGGCCTCCCTCCTGCACAAGGAAAATGAGAGTTGCCTAGATGTGGGTATCATATAGCTTTTAAGCAAACCGCTACAAAGTGGTACCAATGATCACAAGTAACTTGTGCATTGATGGAATGCAATCCCTTTCTATTGATGAAGCCTGCTGCATTATGATTGGTCCTCTAAAAGTGACATGTGCACAGTTTGTCGTGCCCTGTAGCTTGGGGGAACTAGCTGTGTTTGCAAAGCCTACTGCCCAGCTGTGTCACCAGAGAAGCAAGATGTACCAGGGTGATCTGGCACAAATGGCATCAGTCTTGATGTATTTGTGGGTGAACATTTGAGAGATCACACACAGGTCCTCAGTGACTCATTTCATTGATTCCTTGCAGATGTCACCTTTGGCCATTGAGATATCATGTCGACCATTCCTTCAGGTCGTAGGTCCTGATTCACAGTTGATCCAGTTCAGTGACAGTGCCCCATTCTTGATGCATTCTGTCTGAGAAAGGATCCTTCCTTGTTTCTTATCCCAGTTATTATGCTGCTGTTTTGTTTCATTCAAACAAGAAATATACCAGTGAGGTTTATCGTGCTGTTATTCTGTTTAATTTTAATATTGAATACGAATGAAGGTTATTATACTGCTGATTTTGCTTTATTTTAACAAAGTGCCAAAGTATTGAAGGCTATTATATGCTGGTGCTTTGGCACACTGCAAAAAAACACAAATGCGTAGAACACCAGGTTAGTACTTGGCTTATTTTCATAACAATACCCACTCACCAAAGGAAAAGCCCCAGCAACTCATACCTTGCCTTAGACTTCCAGCAATTTTCAGTCTATAAATGGGGTCGGTGGGGGAAAACATTTGTGAGGCACGGCCACAATGACTTCATATTATAATAAATTTCTAATATCTACTTTTATCACGAAAATTGTCAAATTAATACATTAAGCATTATCGGACTCTGTCTGAATCTTGAGTGTTTTGGATTATATTGGGTTAACATGACTCAACCTTAATTTACTGTTGATAAGAACAAAGTGATGTATTTTGGGAGGGCTAATAAGAGCAGGATATACACAATGAATGGTAGGTCCCTAAGAAGTACGGAGGAACAAAGGGACCTTGGTGTACAAGTCCATAGATCCTTGAAGGTCAACACAAGTACATAGGCATACAGAATGCTTGCCTTCATTAGATTTGGCCTCACATATTGGAGCAAGGAAATCTTGTTATAACTTTATAAAACATTGCTTAGACCACAGATGGATTACCTGTGTGCAGTTCTGGTTGCCACACTATCAAAACGATGTGAATGCACTGGAGAGGACGTAGAGGAGATTTGCCAGGGTTAGGCCTGGGATTAAAAGTCTCAATTATGAGGAGAAACTTGATAAGTTGAGTTTGTCTTCTTTGGAGTAGAAGAGGCTGAAAGGGTATCTGTTTTAGGTATGAAATATTATGACTGGCATATATAGGGTAGATTGTGGGAATCTTTTCCCCATGGCTGAGGGCACAAGTTTAAAGTGAGGAATAAATGGTTTAGAGGAACTCTGAGGAAAACATTTTTTTTCATTGAATATGGAAGAAATTTGGAACATGCTGTCTGAGGGGGTGGTAGAAGCAGGTATTCTCTTCAATATTTAAGAAGTACCTGCATGAGGACTAAAAATGTCAGGGCAGAGTACACTATGGAGCAAATGCGGGTAAACAATTCGGTGTTTATTGGTCAGCATAGACATGATGGGCCAAACTTTTCTATGTTGTGTGTTTTTGACTCTACGAATGTAAACATACCAAGGCTTCTCCAACAGCACCGTCCAAACCCAGACCTAATTTGAAGGACAGAGTCAGCAGATGCATTGGAACAGCACCACATGGGTGTTCCCCTCCAGGCCCCACACTATCTTGACGTGGAATCCTCACCATTCTTGATTTTTTGCTAGATCAAAGTCCTGGAACTCCCCTCCCCAAAGCAGTGTGGGTGTCCATATACCTGGAGCACCAAAGTAATTTGAGAAGACAGTTTGCTTTATCCAAGCCAATTATAGATGAGCAGCAAAATCTGGACCTTACAGATCTTTGCCAAAACTTTAGCTCAGGTTGAGGGTGAGGTTGTTGACTTGCTCGCTGAGCTGGCTTGTTCTCATTCAAACATTTCGTCACCATGCTAGGTGACATCATCACCATATCGGACTAATCCACATGTCCTGAGGAAGAGTCACCGGACCCGAAATGTCAACTCTTTTTTCCTTCACAGATGCTGCCAGACCTGCTGAGTTTTTCCAGCAACTTTGTTTTTAAGTTCCAAGCAGAGTAGAATAACACCACTTCATTTGGAGGCTCCACTGATGATGTCACCTAGCATAGTGGCGAAACATCTGAATGAAAATAAGCCAGCTCGGTGAACAAGTCAACAACCTCAAAATCTGGACTAGCCAGCAATACCCACAATCCATCAACAAATGAGATAAAAAGCTCTCAAAGAACACATTGATAGCAATTGTTGAGTCATTTCATGTAGCGTACATAATAGATAACCTGCTCATTGCATTCATTGCCAGATTCCTTGGGTTAAATGTGACCAAAATTCTGGGTCACTGATATCAGAGTATTAAGGGAATCAGAATTGAATAGTAACACATGGAAACTTTTACTGTAATATTTATGCATACCATTTTATCAGCAATTTGCTTATTGATTCAGAAATTGACAAGTTTTCTATATTAATTTCTAAATGCATTAAAATCAATATTCTCTGCTTTGACGGTTGCTGCAGCATATTGAAGATAAAACTATGTGCCTATATAGTTTTAAATTCAATAGTGCTCTTGCAAAGCTTTCATTATTGGATTTGAGTAAGTTGTTTGACAATATTGACAACGTGATAAACTCACAAAAAGATGTTTCTGGACATCTCGATGTGTGAAATTGATTTATATTTCATAAGGGAATTACAGCAGCACTATGAATAAGAACTGTGTTTTCTTCAATACTTGGATTCTTCTTTGAAGATTGAAAATAAGGATATTTATGAAACACAATCTGAAGTTCTGACCTTCTTTGCAGTGAATAGTCTATAAAACTCCCCAGAAGCGACAATTTATTCCTCTATTCTAGCAAGTTAAAAAGGCTGAGGTATCATCAATAAAGCAGGAACAGCTGAGGACTCCCCCAACTACAGAAATGAAAAAGAAATCTTGCATTTACTGTTGGGATTGCAGATACAAAAGTTAATGATTCATCACGCAGCAGGACAGTGTGGCCCTGATTAGACAACACAATGCTAAATGTTGATAAATATGTTCTGTGTATATAGAAATCATTACTGTCAAACATTCAAGTGGGTCAAATTAATCAAATAATGTTGACATGCATTAAACTGGAATAGCTCAATATAACTAAAGCTAATTTACGTTGTGGGAAATTTTTTCTGGGTTGGTACTTCCCTCATAATTTCATTGGGTTATCAGAAACCTCAAAATGGGGCAAAGTGCAATTTTAATTAGATCATTTTACTTGGTATTCCCCAAATATTTTGCTGAAGTTACATTACCATGTCAGAAGACCTGCCATAGAAATTCCAGGCAATTGTGTTTACAAATATCTATTGTCTAAATAGATAGGAAAACCTACACAAAGCAGGCACAGAACATGATGGTAAAATGCACCAATCAGTTTTGAACTTTATTACGACATTGTTCATCAATTTAAATTGGGGCGTCCTAACCAATTTGACTTGGAAATATCCAGTTCCCAGATAGAAAAGGGGGCAGATATCTTTTTCCTGGCATTCATGGCATAGGCAAAGATAGAAGTGGATGCTTCATTCACTACCAAGCCTCTCCTGAGGTATTTGAGGAACTCCTGGATTCAGTGAGGTGACTTGCTGACGAGGTACTTTAGTCTTTGTAATTCCTAGGCTAACCTGTGTGTCGGTGTGCCTGGGAGGGAGACAATGGATCTGAGGTACTTCCGTTTGTGTACCTTTGGCAGGCTGTAGAATCTGAGTTCCTTAAATACCTCAAAGACATAAGAATAGACTCGGACGAAACCATTGTGTCCTTTGACGTTACTGCCCTATTCACATTGATAGACATACCACTGACAAGAGAAACACTAGCAACACTACTAAAAGAACGAGACCGGAGTGACACCATCTCCACAGACAACATGCTGAAACTACTGGACCTATGCCTCACAACCCACTTTACCTTTAATGGCCAAATCTGTGAACAAATCAATAGGACACCCATGGGGTCACCTATCTCCGGATTTATAGCAGCAGCGATGATGCAGAGACTTGAAAGCATGGCCCTCCTGCAAATGCAACCTAAACTATGGATCCAATATGTGGACGACACTTTTGTCATCATCAAACAGACCAAACTAGAGGAGACACACCAACTTATAAACAACACTCTCATCGGCATCAAATTCACCAGGGAAAAGGAGAATAACAATCAGCTCCCATTCCTGGATGTCATAGAAGTACTCAGGGACACCAGGGAATTCCTGACGAAGGTACACAGGCCACACACACCGACCAAGTATTGAATTTCAACAGCAACCACCCCAGCACCCACAAACGAAGTAGCGTGAAAACACAATTGAAACGAGTGACAACACCACCGCAGCAACCCGGAACTACACCAAAATGAAGAAGACTACCTCTACCAAACATTTAAAGACAAGGGATACCCAAACAGCTGGGTCTGATGATGCCTATCACACACAACAACAGGAAGATACAGTACGCCCTGACACACTCATCACGTTACTGTAATCAAGAACATATCTGAACTGACCAGAAGGCTCCGACAATCATTGGGCAACAGAGTGGCACACAAATCTGCATCAGCCCTACGCCAACTGCTAACTCGAACTGAAGACCCCTTACCCACTATGGAAAGAACCAACAAGATTCCAAGCAAGGACTGCGACAAACATTACATTAGACAGACAGGAAGGAAACTGGCCGCAAGAATAAATGAACACCAACTAGCAACAAAAAGACATGACCAATACACCCTCATCTCCATTCACACGGATAAGGAGAACCACCAGTTTGATAGGGACAACATCAGGATCCTAGGACAGGCCAAACAGAGACAGGCACGGGAATTTCAAGAGGCCTGGTTCTCCACCAAGAAAGCCATCAATAAACACATAGTTATTGGACCCTATTTATACACCACTGCAAAGAAAAACCAGAAATGAGGTAATGTCTTCCAACGGACCCCAGAGTTTAAGTAGCAGGTGGAAAAACACAACATCGCTTCATCGGAGGCTGCACTGATGATGTAACCAGCAGGGTAATGAAATGTCTGTGAACCTAACGAACTAACAAGGTGAGCGAACCAACCACAGGAGAAGGTCATTCAGCCCTCTGTCATTTAATTTGATAATGGCTAATCATCAAGCTTAACATTACTTTCCTGCACTATCTCCACATAATTTGCTGCCTTTAGTCTTCCAGTAATCTAAATTTCTGAGTTGACCATGCTCAATAATTGAGCTTCTACCACTCTGATATTGAGAATTCCAAAGATTGAGTAATGTTTGAGTAAACGATTTCTTCCTTATCTTACCCCTTAGGGGAGAGGGTGGTGTAATGATATTGTCACTGGAATAGTAATCCAGGAAGGAAGGCCAATGGTCTGGGGACATAAGTTCACACCAGATAGTAAAGTTTCAATCTATTATCTTGAATTAAGGGGTAGCTGAATACCAACAAAGTAACCACTGCCAATACTTGTAAAATTGTGTTTTGTTCACTAATGCCCTTTTAGGGAAGGAAATCTGTCATCCTTACTTGGCCTGGTCTACAAGTGAATCCAGACCCACAACAATGTGGTTGACTCTTACCTGCCCTCTGGAATGGTTCTATCAAGTGCAAGCAGCATTTAAGGGTGTGCAGCAAATCCTGGCACAGCCAGTGACTCACATATCCCATAAGCATTATTTTTAAATGATCTTCTCCATATCCAGAGGTTATGACCCTGGATTTAAGGTCACCAGCTAGGAGAAATGTCTCAACTACATGCACCCTGTCATGTTGTGGGAGAATTTTTATATGTTTCAATAAGATCAACCGTCATTCTCTCGAATTCCAGGAAATACTCAATTCTCCTCATAAGACAATCCCACCATCTTGGGAATGAATCTAGTAAACCTCCATTTCATTTCCTCTCTGGCAAGTAGACCCTTAGATAAGAGGATTAGAACGGTACACAAAACTCCAGGTGAGATCTCACCAAGGTACTACATAATTGCAGTAAGACACCCTGCTTCTTCACTCAAATTCCCATGCAATGAGGGCCAAAATACTATTTGTTTTCATAATGGCCAGCTGACCCTGTGATTCATGAATAAGAATTCCCTTTACAGTTACATTTCCCAACCACTCACCATTTCAGAAATATTCTGCTTTTCAATTTCCCCCACCTAAGTGAATAACTTCCCATTTATTCATGTTATATTCCATCAGCCATGTGGTTACCCACTCACTTAGTCCGACCAAATCTTCTTGAAGCCTCCTTCCACCTTCCTCTCAACTTACATTCCCATATAGTTTGGTATCAATAAACTTGAAATATGACAAAATTATCCCTAAATCCAAATCATTTTTAAAGATTGTGACAACTGTACATCTAACACTGATCTTTGTTGTATCCCACTACTAGTAACCTGACATCCTAAAAATGATCCATTTCATCCCAATCTCTTTTATTTTTTCAACCAAGTTTCAAACCATATCAGCATACCTCCCCCTGTCCTATGTGAACTCATTTTATTTACTGTGGGTCCTTATAAAAACCCTTTTATAAACCCAAATATATGACATCCAGGCCTTCCTTTTATGTATGCTACAAGTGATCCTCAAAACACATCAGACATGATTTCCTTTTTAAAATTCATGTTGGGTCTGTCTGACTTTTCTTTTCTAATTGTCCAGTTACCACATACTTTTTATAAATTCAATTTAAATGTTAGAATGATTTATGTTAAAACAGATGTGTAGTCATTTAATTCTCTATTATCCTTTTTCATCTCTTTCTAAATGATGAATGTTAACATTTCCTACTTTCTAGTGTTCGGGAATCTTTCCATAATCCATGGACTTTTGAAAAATAATTATCAGTGCATCTGCTATCACTATTCACCACCTCAGACACTGAAGTTCACCTGGTCCAGGGAATTTATCAACTTTCAATCCAATTAACTTTTCAAGTATTATTTCTTTACTGGTACTCAATTCTTTTAGCTCTTCAATGACAGAAGTTGATTGGTTGTCTAATATTTCTGGGAGAGTTTCTGCCTCCTGGGAAGACAGACAGAAAGTAACTGTTTAATTTCTCTTCCATTTCCCTGTCTCCACAATAAATTATCCTGTCCCTAGCTGCAATGCCCCACATTTGATACAGATTTTCTGTTTCCTTTTCATGTAACTGATGCTCAAATGGCACGCAATTCTATCTTACTACCACATTTCCTAACCTTCCTTGTCTCTGATAGATTGTCACTCTAATTGTACACAATCTAGTGTTAGATCAACAGAAATTTATTCCAACTAAATATGGGGAAGATTGAAAACATTGTCATTGGTCACATAAAGTCTATCCTCAGCCATCATTTTCAGTCCTCTCCTATGTACCTGAACCAGACTATTCACATTGTTAATATTGTGTTTGATCCCAGGAAGGAAACATTATCAGAAATCTATCACAAAGTTGGCCTGCTTCTGTTACATTATCCAACTTTCTCCTTGCCTCAGATCATCTTCTGCCGAAATCCTCATCTGTGCTGTTCTTAATATGGATTTGACTGCTCTAATACTTATAATTGTTTCTCCAGCATCCCATTTACTGCCTTCTACACAAAATTCTAACAATCCCAAATACTGGCTATCTGTTAACTTGCACAAAATCCTATCCATCCATTGTCCTTTTGCTATTGATCCATACCAGTTCTTACTCTGGCAACAAATCCTTTTTTATAATTTGTACATTCCTACCTTTGCAACCTTGTGCAATGCTGCAAGACTTTGAGATTCCTCTATTCTTCTAATTCTGGAAGTTTTTGCATCTCCAAATCTAATCAATCCACCATTGGAAGATGTGTCATCGTCTTCTTTGATCCTATCTTTGGAATTCCTTTCCCATCTCTCTCATCTTTCAGTTTGTTCCTTTAAAATATACATATTTTGATCAAATGTTTTATCCACTGACCTGATATCCCACTTTATGGTTTGATGCCATGTAAAGCTGTGTTAGAGGGGCTATGTGAAGGCAAATTGTTGTTGCTAGATGCTGGGGGCAGCATCCCCACTATTTCATTTTCTTGACACCATCAGTGCAGCCTCCGATGAAGCACGGTGTGTTTTCCTGCCTGGTTTTGAAATGGGAAACCTCGGAGGCTGCACTGATGATGTTACCCAGCAGGGTAATGAAACGTCTGCGGAACAACAAACCAGCTCGGTGAGCCAACCAATCACATCATCCACAACCTGAGCTACAAATCTACTCCATTTCATTTTCTTGCTCTAGCACCAGAGAAGCAAACATTTTATAGAACGTTGAAAACAAAGCCTGTGACCAGCCTGTTTTAATCAAAAGATCAGATAAAGAGTAAATAACAGATTGCTCGGGTTCAAGGTAAACCATTTCCTTTTTAATGCAATAAATTTGCATTGGAGTTGTTCCATCTGCTTAGCAGCAGTGGACCGGTCCTAATTTTGGCTAATTTATATGCCCCAATTTAAAAACATTTCAATCCTTCTCCCTTCCTAAAGTACTTCTCGTTTGTAGAATTCCTTGCATTTTGGCTTCTTATGATTTTTTTTCACCCCTTGTACTTCAGTGTTTGGCAGTATTGTAGAGAATTACAAATACTTAGTCATTGAAAGTTTTGAAGTGAATTACTCTGCTACTAATGGCCAAATGTACTGCATGTCTCTTCTGTTTTTTAAATATGTTGTCACATAACTGATGATTGCTTCGCTATCAGTACCTATATGTAGTAATTTTCTGTTGAAGAAAAAGAAAAAAGTGATAGGAAACTGATATAATCAGGCTTCACTAACATTTTCCCTAATAGTATCATTGATCACTAGAATTGCAAGCAGTTAGAATATTTTTGTTCTTGTCATGCTCCCATTCATTTTGTCTCACCCCTTGGATCTAACACAGACATTTATAAGATGAGAGAGGAGACATGAAAATGTCTATTTAATTTGTCTAGAATGTTGCAGACAAATTACAGTCAAATATAATGGAGGAACAGGAGCACTTTGACACATCTATCAGTAATTCAGACAATAGGAGTATCAAAAAGCTCTTGCTTTATGTTGGGAACATCTATTAGTTGTAGAGGTACATTTCTTCTTATTTACTGGTAGTGCAGCAGAAGAGTGCACATTAGCAACAGAGAAAAATCTCAACAAGTGGTGTTGTAGGTTTGCATGTAAAGAAAAATAACAGTACCTGTTTGATCTAATTTGTTCAGTTTGTTCCATGAAGAACAAGACATATTAGAGAGGGAATAAATTTGTGCAGCAAACCTGACACTGGGAATGTGGGACTCAGTCTTTGTCTGAATAATTGGTGCAAGATGCCAACATTTGCTCAGAGGAAACTTGTCTATCTCATTGGCAGCTGCCCTCCAATAAATGATCATGTGAAAAGCAAATAGGAACATCTAATTCCAGTTAACGTTTTGGGTCCGGTGACCCTTCCTCAAACTTGAAGGGCCATTGGACCCGAAACATTAACTTTTCTTTTTTTCCTTTACAGATGCTGCCAGACCTGCTGAGCTTTTCCAGCAATTTTATTTTTGTTCTTGATTTACAGCATCCACAGTTCTTTCAGATTTTAATTAGGAACCTCTAAGTGCCCACTATTCTAGTGGGAATAGTGGATGACACAAGTGAACTGCTAGTCTTCTCTATTCTGGTGCCTAATAATGATGTCTAAGGGAGTTTTTGTTTCACAAAATCAATTAAATGATACAAGATTTCTTGGAGTAATACCTCTTCAAATAATTGGCGCAGGTTATGTAGTGCATTGACATAAGAACTGCAGTGCATCAAAAAAAAATGTGCCCATACAGCAAGAAACTGACCTCTGTGAGGCCCTACAGAGTTGCTTCAGTTCATCAGGTCTTCTCTGCCATTGGATGAGATAATTTAACTGACAATCCTCAACTCCACAACCCTACTTTTTCCCCATAATCCTTGATTCCAATAATATTTAAAATTGCATCTATTTCAGCCTTGGAGACATTTAATGACTCAACATTGACAGCCTTGTGTGCTAAACTTTCTTTTGGACTGCCTCCAATGGTAATCTATCTTTCTTTAGATAAGGGGAACAAAATTGTTTTTGTGATCTAACTAGTGCCTTATATAGTTTTTCACAAGGCTTCCTTATTTTTATACTCCATTCCATTTGAAATAAAGGGCAAACATTCCATTTGCCGCCCCTATTGCCTGCTAGCTTTTTGTGAAATATGCATGAAGACATCCAAATCACTCTGGGTTGCAACTTTCAGCAGCCTTTCTATATTTAAATGATATTCAACTCTTCTATTCTTCTTGCCAAAGTGCATAATCTCTCATTTTCCCATATTATATTCCATCTGCTAGGTTTTGTCCATTAACTTAACTTGTCTATATTTCTCCTCTGCCACTTTGTGTCTTACTCACCACACACTTTCAAAAATTTTTTGTCATCTTCAAACTTGGTAATAATACATTCACTACTCTCACCCAAGTTATGAATATATACTGTAAATAATCATGGCCTCAATAATGATCTCGGTGGAACTCCCATTAGGTATAGGTTGCCATCCTTATTTCAACTCTCTACCTTCTATTCGTTCGCTAGTCCTCTAGCCATGCTAATATGCTATCCGAATATATTATATCAATTGGTTTACATTTACCTAACCTTACTCTTACCTCCTTAAAGGGCTTTTAATGAATTTTAGAATTATTCTTCACTGTCACGTGCACTCAGATGAGTGCAGTGAAAAGTCTGTAATGTCACTTCTTGCGCCACCGTAGGTACAGGGTATCTAAGTACACAATACTTAAGTACGTGTTACAGACTTGAGAGTCATAAATAAAAGTTCAGCTTAAGAATAAAGGATTCAAAAGAAAGCTTCATTTTTAAAAGTGCTTGCACTGTAGTCTTTTACCCAAGTCTGTGCCAGCTTTCAGACCACTAGGCCAGTGTATAGGAAATCCTGGGCATCAGTCCTGGAGGCCTTGCTGACAGTCCGCAATGGACTCTCTGCTCTACCCGTGCTGGCCTCCGCTCCACTCGCATTCGGGACTCGCCTGGACTTCCACCCCCACCGTCCCCCCCAACTCTCCCCCCACACTGGCCTGGCATGGGACTTGCCTCTGGGCCTCTCCGGTACTCGCGACCTTCCGCACTGGCTTGGCCTGGTCCTGGACTAGCTGCCCCCCTGTACCAGCTCCCTTCGGTCTCCATCATTTGTCTCCGGTGAGTAAAAGTTGAAAGTTTGAAAAATAAGGGAAGGAATGAATTGAGTGGCACTGTGGCTCAGTGGCTAGCACTGCTGCCTCAAGGCGCTAGGGATCCAGATTCGATTCCAGCTTTGTGTAACTGTCTGTGTGGAGTTTGCACATTCTCCCTGTGTCTGCGTGGGTTTCCTCCAGGTGCTCTGAGTTCCTCCCATTGTCCAAAAGTGTGCAGGCTAGGTGGATTGGCCATGCTAAATTGCCCTATAGTGTCCAGGGATGTTTGGGTTAGACATGGGAAATCAGAGGTAGGGGAATGGGTCTGGGTGGGATGCTCTTTGGAGGGGCGGTGTGGACTTGTTGGGCTGAATGGCCTGTTTCCATGCTGTAGGGATTCTATGAGAATGGGTGGAGAAGAGGGGCTCCTGCTGGAGTGTCCCTCTCTATCACCATCATGATAGATATCAAAGATATTTGTCAGACATGATTTCCCCTTCATGAAGTCAAGCCAACTAGATTTAATATTTTTGGAATGCTATTAATATCTTCTACCATGAAGACTGATGCAAAGTATTTATTCAACTTCCCTACCAATTCTTGGTAGTTAGTGTTTCTCTAGCCTCATTTTCTATGGGTTCAAACTCACTTTGGTCTCTTTCTTCCTTTTCTTAGTATATATATATTGAAAGATGTTTTTGCTATTCAGTTTAATATTACTTGCTAGTTTACCCACAATATATTTTCTCCTTTCTTCTTTTGTTCATCTTTTTGTTTCTTTTTAAAAACTTTACCAATACTGCACTTTACCACTCACTTGCTACATTGTGTACCTTTTCAATAAATTTGTTGCTATTCTTAACTTCCTTGGAAAACAATGGTCAGTTTATCCCCTTGCTAGAATTGAAATAAATATATGATGCTGTGCAACAAAAAGAGCAACAGATATGTTTAAAGCTTGCTGTGCTGTAACTGAGAGAGATATGTTGTTTGCGTGAGATTGGCTGTGTGCAGTGACATAGCTTTGGTTGTGCTGCCATGCAAAAAAGAATAGTTATTTCTAAAAAGGAGTGGGATTAGTAAAATCCCTATATTGGATGAACAGCCAGAGGAACTGGTAGAAGTAGGAACAATTACAACATTTAAAAGACATTTGGACATGAATAGGAAAGATTTGGAGGGATATGGGAGAAATACAGGCAAATGGGACTAGTTTAGCTTGGGAAACCTGGTTGGCATGGATGAGTTGGATCAAAGGGTTTGTTTCCGTGGTGGATGATGTCACAACTCTATGACTCTAAAAGTAGCCAAACCTGTTTCTGGAGACAGAAATTGACACTCAACCATCATCTAGAATCATAGGGTCGTAAAGGTCTTCAGTATAGAAAAAAGCCCTTTTGCCTCTTCAAGTCTGTTGGTCAAAACAACCACCTTACTATTCTAATCCCATTTTCCAGCACTTGGCCCATTGCCTTGTATAATTCCTTTTCTTCACCTGCTGAAGTACTGGGGAGGGTGTTGTGGAAACTTGGGCATCTCATGCAGATTGCCCCACCACTCCTTTATTATACAACAAAAGAGTTCCACATTTATATCAGGAGATTCCGGTCAGTGTTCCTTCAGAAATGCAGAGCCATACTTCCATTCTGACAGGCCCCTCATTCTGTAAAACAGGTGGCAAGTGAGAAATGATGCCCCATTTGCCACAGCAGTTAACTGACAAGTTCTGAAATTTTAAAGGTCTGCATCAACAAACAGCCACTTTGACAACTGCTGTGAAAATGAGGTTAGGGTGCTGGGAGGTTAGTTTGCCAGGTGGGTAGGGGAGTAGAGTGCCAGGAAAGTTGGATGCTAGTCCGAACTGTGCAAGGTGGGCAAGTGCCAGGTGGGTAGGGAGTAGTGTGCCAACTGGGAAGTATGCCAACTGGGTAGGGAGCCATGTGGGTCGGGTGCCAAGGGAAAAGTAGTAGCAGGGGAGTCAAGAAAGGGATTACCTAACTCCAGTGAAAACCTCTGAATTCTCCCCTTTAAATAGATACTTTCAAGCTTTGTCTTCAATTACCCAGGCAATTCCTTCATAGTCTATTATTATGGCAATTCCACAGGGTCCTTATGCATAACTCTCCCGTCTGTGCTTCAGGAATGACTATCTGGCCTTTAATCAGGAGAAGGATGTTTAGAAGTATGAGAAATAATAAAATTTGTCTCTGATAGTGACACAAAGTGGGTGGTAATATTAAGATAGATATAAATACTTATGATGTTGGCAGATCTATTAAGAGCAGACAATGCAATATGCCCATTTGTAGGCTACCAAGCAAAACATATTTTCTAACCAATATGCAGTAAATTTGCTCTTTACAGACATATGGGAAAATGAACATTAAGTGTTAGTGTTGGTATGAATCTCACAAATGGAATGGGAAAATGAATCTGTTTTCAAAACCAGCACCAAAAGGTAAGACTAGCACTGAATTGTCCTCTTGCATTTGTCACCTGCCCATACACAAGAAATCATTCACATATGATGAAGTAATTAATGAAGCAATGACTGTGGCCACTGACTTTTTATTCAAAGAATTTGTTCTTAAAGAAGAAAAAATAATGGCAAAGAAAATCTTCTCACTTTGTACTTTCATAGTAGCAAGGCGAGTGAAATCTTTGTTCAAGTACATCTTTCAACAGCTACAGCAGGACCTGAAGGACTGAATGCTTTTCACTGGAGTCTGAAGAATCCATCAACATGAATGACACAGGCCAGCTGCTTTTTTTTTGTGCACATGGTTTTTAAGGATATGACATCTAAAACAGGATTTTTTCATCCATTTTCTCTTAAGGAGATAACAAGGGATGAAGATATCCACAATGAATTGAAAAAGTACATGTTTTGAGAGTAACATTTCAATCAAGACACTGATTCCCAACACACCAGGTGCAGCAACCATGCTTGGCACAAATGTGGGCTTTGTTGCATTTTGCAGTAATAATCCTGATTTCCCCTCTTCTCAATTACCACTCTGTAATCTACCAGCAAACATTAACAAATAAGGTTATGGAATCTTCTCATATAATTATAGTTGTTGCTAAGTTTATCAACTCAATTCAAGCATCAACCCTTCAGCACAGCTTGTTTAAATCTTTACTTGATGAACTTGATGTTATCAACTAAACCTCCAATCTAATATGATGTGGATAAGTTGAGGGAAGCCTCTGCAAAGGTTCATTTTACATCTGTTGCCTGAAACCGTTACTTTTTTTCCTGAATCAAAGAATGAAATGCACAGTGAGCTATCAGACAATGTGACTTCAGGTTTCTTATAGAAGTAACATTAAAACTAGAAGAGCTGAGCTGTGAATTGGAGGGAAAAGACAAAAAAATGAGCACAAATGACCAGTGCTGAAACTGGGTCTGTGAACCTCCTAATTAAAATGTAAAATAGTGCACTATCTCCTCAGTCTGGGGGAAAAAAAAAGCTAGTAAAATCAAAGGCCTAGACAAAGAAAAATGGTTCCACTCAGAAAACGTCTGTGCATTCATGAGGAAGCTGGAAGAAGAGCTCAACAGGCAATTTCAGGAATTACATGTAATCAAACATGATGACATACGATCATGCTTGTTACAAATCCATTCCTTCAAGTAGACATTAGTGGGTTGGCTACCAAATTCCATTTGGTGTTTGATTTCCAAAGTCGTCAACTTGATAAAGCATTATACTATGCAAAATGATAGTGAGGTGAAAGTCCACTCAAGGGATAGTGATTGTTCAAGACTTGAAAACCGATTTTTAAAAATATCCACTCCTGTCAGCCTCTACTCACCTCTATAAGGCAGTACTCTCCCAAATGATGATAATCAAGACCACGTATCATATTGGCCTCAAAATCTGTCAATAGACTGTATCCAATTAGCAATCTCAAACTACAACCCAGATTTCAAGAGACTACCAAATAATATGCAGTCATAGGTGATGCATGGATACATGTTGATATATACTTGGTTTTAGATTTTTATGGCACTAAAATAAATTGTTTATTTTATTTGGGGTAAAAATGAGTGGCACTTAAGCATAAGATTTTTTTTGAATTTAAAAAGGTTGGAGATCACTGAGGTAAGTGAATTGGTTAGAACACAGCAGATGGAATATAATGTGAATAAGTGAAATTATTCACTGTGGTAGCAAAATGGTAAGGGTCACTGCTGATTTTCACTGGGAGAGAAAAATAAATTCAATTAAATGCCTGTAGATTTTGTAACATTTTTCTTTTGTAGTGGAGCAAATCAGCAAAATACAGGTTTGCAGGACATTCCTATTGACAGAATGGCAACATTTCCTTGATTCCCAAGCAATTATAATTGACTCCAGTGTAATCATTTTCTTTATTTGTTCAGGGCTATCAACAAAGTCCGCAGGAGAACATTTCATTTCAAAAAAAAAATCATTCAACCGATGTAGGTAGTGCTGTTACAGCAACATTTATTAATAGTACCTAATTGTCCTGGAGAAAGTGGTGATGGGTTGACTTTTTGAATTACTGCTGTTTGCATGGCAAAAGCACTCCCATAATTTTACGGATAAGTTCCTGGATCTTGACCAAATGAATAGTGAAATATTTCCAAATTGGGATGATGCGAGACTTTGAGGGAAGCGTAAGGAAGTTGGTGATCCCATGCACGTACTGCCCTTGTCCTTCTAGGTAGTAGAAATAGAGTTTGGATGCTGCAGTTATTTTTGCTTAGCAACACCAACGGCTCAAGTGAATGCACACTCTCTATACTGCATGCAGTTGCTGCCACAATGTCTTCACTTTGAGGCTATCTACTATGTTTGCACTGCTTGACCCAGGTAAAAAAAAATCTAATTGGATATTGATGAGTCTCCATTTCATTGATAACCTCTGTGTACTTTCTTAAGACGCCTGTTGAGCATGGATATAATAATATCCATGATTCACCCAGAGTCACTGACGACACCATTATAATATTGAAACAGCTCTTCGGGTACTTAGATCATTCCAAAGGTGTTCTGCAAAATTCAAGCTGTCTGAGATTTGTCACATTGTGATTGTATGTCACTTGCTAGGCCATACTGCATTCCAAAATACTGCCTTTAATGTACCCCTTTAGCTGGAAAGCACAGAATCACAGGGATGATCAGAAAGTGAGAGCATCAACCTAAAATTGATACAGAGCATAAAAACAAGCAACTTTGAAAGAGAGAGCTCATTTTGGCATTTGAGCATTACACTGATAAACCATCAGCTATAAATACTTCGCTACTCAGAGTTTCCATTCACATTATCTTATCACAAAACTACTTTGAAATCTTGCCAAAAAAATTGTAGTCATAATTTTACTGAAAGCCCAAATTGTGTGTTTACTGAGGGAACAGTCTTATGGGGGAATGAGTACCGTGGGGTTTGATGCTGTGTGCCAAGGTCAATCTCCACATCGGAAGCATCTTTTGCCCTCTATAGCACCCTTTGCCAGCTTCGCAGCAAGTTTCTTGCTTGACAACAGTCAGTGGCCAATTACGGGGGACTATTGCATGTTACAATGCCTTGTTGAATGGCCAAATCATCTCCGTTATGTTTCGCTTCCTATCTTACCAAACAAGCTGGATATCAAGAAATGTCAATATGGAAACCAGAGTAGGTATCTGGCGGGTTCAGCTCACTGCTTGCTCTAATGCCCATGTTGCATTTGATCAAATTGCAGCTCAGGGCATGATCTACAGGCACCAGCTTTACAAACCACCTTATCCACAAACATTGCATCTGGCATCTGCTAACCTGTTAGTACTATCATGGCGTGTCTCCAATACACTTACAGCTGCAATAGGAAGCACAGAAGGTACAATGGCAGCCACCATTGAAAGACTACAGCAGGGACACTTTACATGCATGGACAGGAACCCAGCTCATGGTTTGCACCAGGCTGCATCCCAGGGTTACCCACTTGCACTCAGCACCTACCTGCAGATTTGCAAAATCCAAACCATGCATTGCCTTGCTATGCCACACCTGTTAGCATATTGGCACTGCAGGCAGAGCCAATAGCTCTCAGTACTGTCGTTTTGGAGTGCACTTTAGCATAGACACACACACAGGTTGTTTGTCAGTCGGGATATGTCATGGAGAGCTGGGGGACAACTTGCTGTATGGCATTCTGAGATGTTGATCTAACACCTACAGCAAGTCCCAGCTGCTGCGATGGCAAACAAACTACACAGTCATTCAACCAAAATGCCATGTCAGAAGCTGGCAGTATCACTTAGAGGTTCCTAATGCTATCAGTCATGGGCACAATCCACACAGTCTGGTTTCACTATGGTCAGTAGTCTGCTTCCAGCGCTTGTCGTCGGGGACTCACTGCTCCAGCACTGTTTGGTAGGGGGACAGTAGTGGGGGTTGTTCAGAGATAATCCTTTAGGGCCAGCTCAAGCAGGCAGGGGAAATCAGGGAGCTGCAAACACTGAGGGCAGGGCTCTTAACAGTTATAGTTAGGGCCTGCTCATCAAAGTCATTCCAAGGATTGGGGCAAATATAGTCTAGGGGTCTGTCCATGGATCTTTCAGGAGGGTTGAAGGGCAGTTCAAGGAGTGAGAGGGAGATTAATGCCAGAAGGGGTGGAGAGACAAGTCTGCTGGGGAGGCAGTGTTTAGATAGGGAAAGGCAGAGGCATTTGCAGAGTTTGGGATGGGGAATGTTATAGGGAAAGCTCAAGGTGCATGGGGCTGTGCAGGACAGGATCAGAGGGCATGGTAGTCTATAAAGGAGAGATCAGTTGCAGTGACTACCACTGTGGCCTCTACAGGGGGTGATGGTGGAGCAGTGTGGTCACCACTAAAGTACAATGTCAGGATTTGGGGAAAAGAAGTATTGTTGTAGACATAGTCCAATGTGGTGTGTGGAAATGAGCTGTTGTTGTAGTGACGCAAAAGGGGAAATGGAAGTTTTGGGAAGGGGTGCCTGGGTATCTTCTGGTGACTAATTTAGCAGCAATAATGTTACAAGAGGTCTTCTCAGACTGAAGGGCAACCAGTACTCATGCAGTTTCCAAGGGTCCCGTGTGAGACACACATCACTTCTTCATCTCTCATAATTATAATGACACGCAGTGCTGAATGCAATGAGAAATTCAGTATTTAGTGTGGCTCAGGGGTTGAAATGGTGTCAGAGTTATTCCCTTCTCAATGACATTGGGTTATTACTCAGCTAACATGGTGCCTTCACTAAGTTGGTGTACAGACTGAGCCTGAATGTGAACGAAAGACTGAGATATGTCCCTCATTATCAGGGTGCAGCCTGTCTCACCGTGTGGTGAAACATGCTCAGCTCTCATCTACAGGGTGTACTATTGATTATTCTTAGGGCTAAGAAACTCTTTCACTCCTCCTGTTCCCACATCAGGTCACCACAGAGAGTGATGGGCTCTGCCACTGGTAACTTGTTATTCATTGTGGCTGTCTACCTAAGAAGGTGAAGATGGAAGCAGAAGCAGGGCAATTAGCAAGTCCAAGACCATAAGACATTGGTACGGAAGCAGGTCATTCAGCCCATTGAAACTTCTCCACCATTCAATGAGATTGTGGCTGATTTGATAATCCTCAACATCACTTTCCTGCCTTTCCTCGATCCCCTTTATTCCCTTCATGATTACAAATCTGTTTAACTCAGGCTTGAATTTGCTTAATGATCTAGACTCTGCAGCCTGCTGTGGTAAAGAATTCCACAGATTTCATTTGCCTTCCCTACTACCTACTGAAATTTGTATGCGAGCTTTGTGACACATACATGAGGACTGCCAAATCACTTTGGTGTAGTTTTCTGCAGTTCACCTCCATTGAAATAATATTCAGTGCAGCAGTAGGTCCCTGTGGAGGGCTCGGTGCACCCAACTCAGGGACAGGCTGCTGCTGCAGGATGCATGAGGTGTGCAGGAGGTGTCAAGGATCCTGGTCCCAACTCGATTTCCCAGGGATGAGTGGCACACCGTGCTGACACACCTTTGGCCTTTGTGCCAGAACTATATTGGGTACTGGAGTGGGACCTGAGCACTGCAGGATGAGGAGAACAGTCCTCCCCCAATGGCTCTAATGATCAATGCCACTCACTCTGGAACTTCTATGCTACTGGCCCCTTCCAGGGAGTGATGTGGGATCTCTCAGTTTTGCATCCTCAAATTCATCAGGACAGTGACCGATGCCATCTGTACAAGATCACACTGGTTTGTGTCATGACAAGGTCAATGCTACAGCCCGGGTAATAGGAGGCAGGAACATAGCTGGGGTCCTTCAGGTGCAGTGTACCAACAACACATATGACATTGAGGGGGCAGTATGACAATGCTGTGGCCTCCATAAACAGGAAGGGGTTCCTTTCAAATAATGTCCAGCTGACTTGAGATTTTGCTTACCACTTCCTGGAGGTGTGTTCCAATTACCCTGATAGGTACCATGATCCCTACATCCCTGAGAAATCAGGTAATTTACAAGGCTGGTTACCAAGGGACAAGGGTTACCCACTGTGACCATGGCTCATGACACAATTGCACAAGCCCCCAAACTGCTGTAACCTACAAGTTTAATGCCATCCATACCTCAACCAGGGCCATGGTAAGGCAGATGGTAGGGCTGCTGAAGATTCAGTTCCGCTGCTTAGACCGGTCAGGGGTGGATGCTCTCTAATATAATCCAGACAGAGTGTACCATGTCATCCTGGCATGCTGCATTCTGTGTAATTGGAACAGGCAATGAGCAAATGTGCTGGAGAATGTGCTGAAGAGGTTGGGGAGCAGAATCAAATTTCCAAGGAGGATGAAGATGTTGGGGAGGAGGAAGCTGTTCCTGCCCATGGCAGACCTCAGTTGTACCAGGTGTTAGAAGCCAGAAAGGACTTCATTGACACCCAGTTCCAGCCAATGAGAGCTGGATGCAGCTGTCCATTGAGGACTGTAAAATATTTCTTGGCCCTGCTGCTGAAACCTGGTGTGTATTGTTGAAGTTGGTTGAGGGTAAGGTTGGGGTCCCTCAGCCTCTATCAGTTTTGTGTTCCCTATTGCTTTCTGCAAATAAATGCTCATGTTTGGATTTGTCTGTGATGTTCTCCTACTGAAAGCTATGGGTCTACTGTGAGCATTGCGGACAGGGTAGAGCTGACTTAGAAGATATTCAGGCACAAAGTAGTTATGGACAGGTAAAGTATATGGTGTGGTAGTGAAACTGTGACTAGCATGAGGGAATATGCTCGCATGGGTGAGGAAGGGTCAGCCATATCAGCTATGTGTCGTGGGCACTATGGCTCTCTGGCTGCTATGCCATGAATTCCCCAGTTGGGGGCAATGTGTCTTAAGGAATGCCAGTCTTTGGGCTGGTTGTGAGTTGCTATAGGAGCAACATGTGTAAGTTAGGGCCAGTATCAAACATCAGAGATGCCACAAGGGTAGGGTATGGAGTGAATGCAGCAGGTGTGGTAATATGCAGTGAAAGATGTTGCTAGGTCTCAAAGAGAAAAACCCACAGTCCAAAGGTGTGCAGGCTAGATTGATTGGCCGTGCTAAATTGCCCGTAGCGTTCAGGGATGTGTAGATTAGGTGGGTTTATAGGAGGATGGGTCTGGGTGGGATGACTTGTTGGGCTGAAGGGCCTGTTTCTACACTGTAGGGATTCTATGATATGATATATGAACTCAACATAACATGGACTTAGTACAAAAATGTAAGATGCAACCCTTTGTGTTCCTTTGTACTGTGCTTCCCTTTCATGATAGTGTCTGACATAAATTGTCTTAGTCACGTTTTGGCTCTGTTCTTCGGTTGCAGCCTGTTGATAGGATTGTGTATGCTGGCTGGTTCCTATTAAATTGCATGACCAACTAAGGCAATTAAAATGCCTGCATAGAAAGAGTGACATTCAGCTCAACCTTTGGCTTTTGCCTTTAATGTGAGTATGGGGTTAGAACTGATAGTCCTGACCAATGTCATTCACTATGGCTGAGCGATTATTTTTCAAAGTCTTCAGTCCAAAAGTATCTTGTCTCTGTTCATGACTTGAAAAGAATATTTTCACTGCTGCCTCTGAGAGTAAAGTCCATGACCTCTAGCAGAGATCTGTCAGCCAATTTGTTATGATATAAAAGACAACTTTGCCTAAGCTATTCCAAGTATTTAAATCCTGCATCAACATTGCATTCCAGTCATCCAATGGTAAAAGTCCTAATTTGAGGACTAACATTTGGAGCTGACCCAGGATATTTCAGAAAATCCTATGGGTAACTGGCAGATCATCAGGCACGGAAATACGGAGGCAACCAGAATTCTAGCAATGATAACAGAACAACCCATTGCTTTTAATACAGTTATGCATATTCAGTAACCTGTTAATTATGCACAATAATAAAATTATTGTATTCAATTTGAACTCAGCTCTATATAATAAAGATTAATTTAGACACTAATTAATTCTTTGAATAATATGAAGAGCTTCAACTTGTGCCAAAATTGGAAAAAAAGAGGTATGGAATAGAAGTGAATGCTAATCAATTTTACAACCAGCATAGAAAATTAGCACTGAAGCATAATGCTTTCACTCATTTTATGAATGAATCATAAAAAGTTCAAATACTTATAGAGAAGGTCAATTAGCCCATGAACTTTATGCTGACAAAGTGCTATTCAGGAAATTCAAAGTTGTTGATTGTTTCCTTTACAGTAAATAAGCATATAAATAACCACAAAGCATACAGGTATTGACAATAACTATGATTGAGTAACAGGGAATATTCAATTGAATGAATCTTTAAGATGTTATTCACAAGTTTAGATAGTGCATCATTTCTGCAAGACCCTATAACCTCTTTTTCAATATCCATTTACGTTTCTTTTGCATTCGTTTGTCAGTTCATATCAACGGTCAGCTGGGAAAACAAAGTAACATAATAAAAATGGAAAGTACTGGAGAAACTTGCCAAGTCTGGGATCATCTGTGAAGACAGAACAGTTCACCTTCAAAGTCAATCTGACTTTTATGTAAGGGATAATAAGAACTGCTGATGCTGGAATCAGAGATAACACAGTGTGGAGCTGGATGAACACAGCAGGCCAGGCAGCATCAGAAGAGCAGGAAAACTGACGTTTAGGGTTGGGACCCTTCTTTAGAAATTGAGGAGGGGAAGGGGGCTCTGAAATAAATGGGGGGGGAGTCAGGCTGGGGAAGGTAGGTGGGATGGTGATAGGTGAGTGCAGGTAGGTAGTGGTGTTCTCTCCCACCTGTCCACTCTTCCCACATCACTGACTTTTAAGTTATATTGTAATTAAATGTTAACTGTTTCTCTTTCCACAAATTCTGCCAGGCCTGCCAAGTTTCTCTCATATTTTCTTATTTCATTACAGATCTGCAGCATCTGCTGTATTTTTTTCTCTTTTAAGCTAAAGAAATAGGTTGTGTGCCATGATTCTCAGTTCCCTCAATAAGCTCTTGCCATTGCTTGCCCTTCTATGGCAAGTCGGATGAAACATGCAGAAGTGAAGAGTTATGATGTCACTGGAACATTTCAGATCATTTGCTGATAGTGTCTCAGAGTTATAGGGCTGAGTTTTAGTGTGGGCTTTGGCACCCTGGCATGGGCTAAAATGTCAAGTCCCAATTCTGCACTTTGCCAGCTGTGGGAGAATGCAGTGATTTTACAACAAGCAGCTTGTTATTAACTATGGTGCAGGCACTATTTTAAGGCTAATCAGAGGGATCTTTATGCTGCCAGCTCTTTAAGAGGATGGGCAGCTCTGAATTTCTATTACCCCCAATTGTAAGATACAGTGTAGACCCTAATTTAAACAATCCACATGAAAAGAGGTGGTCCCCAACAAAGGTATACATCATGCAAAATTAGCCTTGGTTTCTAGGGCAGTGAAGCTGTTGGTTCACATCATTGAGAAAGTCATGAAGTAAGTTGCTTACGCAATTCTTTGTACCACACTATAAATTCCTGGGATATTTATGTTGCTTCATTGCCACCTATAGTCCATAAATTAGACTGTGCAGACTTTTAGGCAGGGTCTCAACACCTGAAAAGGTCAAAAGATTTAAACAAACTAAATTACAAATTTCATCTGTATATTCCAGATAAGCTACTGGAGTTGGTCTTCTTTCTTCGAATGTTTTGATGCTATACCATGAGTTTGGTTTCAAGACAGACTGGTGAAAGGAGAAGGCAAAGTCGAGAACTATCTTAGGCTTATACTTCCAAATAATAATTAATCATACAAAATATTGCTATACATGCTATAGATACACCAAGCTCTCCCTTTTGTTTCATTAGTTATGAACAATTTTTTCTTTTTTGTGTGTTAATGTCTATGTGCATGTGTGAATCTTCCAAAGAGTAGTCTTACTTGTTCAAAGTCACCCAAAACTATATCTGCTCATTGATGTGCAGTTGCATTACATCATCGCAAGGTTGTTCCGCGGTCCTGAAGCATTTACACAACACCTCTCACTAAGCTATTTTCTTCTCATCATAAACAGTGATTGAAAATAACATACATTCTTAAATTAATTACCTGGATCGCTTCTTTTTCCAACATCTACTGCGCATGTTTTCCTTATCTCTTCCACCCCTCCCTAGGTCTTTGTCTTAGAAATATAGAAAATAGATGCAGAAGGGCTGAGTGGCCTACTAAAAGCCCGCATCACCATTCAATACGATCATGGCTGATCATGCAATTTCACTTCCACTCCTGCTTTTCTCCACACCCCTTGTTCCCTTTAGCCGCAAGGGCCACGTCCACCTCCCTTTTTAATATGTTGAATGAATTGGCCCCAACAGCTTTCTGTGGTAGAGAATTCCACAGATTCACAACTCTTTGAGTGAAGAAATTCTTCCTCATCTTATTCCTGAATGGCTAACTTCTGAGACTGTGACCTTTGATTCATCTGTGTCAACAGTTGGAAAGGGAAAGTCCATAGCAAGGTATAGAAATACAAGAGGTTTTGCTCATTCTATAGTTTTCATTAGATTAGAGATTCAATTGATTTGCTAAAGGCATACTTGCTCTTTCTGACTACATTGCAAGTTACAGCTATGTGCATTTGCCGTCATGAGGTGAGCAAGTTGTTAAAGGTCCCTCTGGATACGTTAAAACTCTAATTTCCATGTTTGGACAATCTAAAGAAACTGGCTTTTTGAATCTGGCAGTAGGATCAGTGTTTATACTGATTGGCTGCAAGCTTCTCCTCAATTAGTATGTTTTGTTTCTTTTCTATATTGGATACAGTGCGTACCAATTGAATGGAAATCAACCCCCAAAAATAGTTTGACTGCTTTGAAGCCAGTTTTCATCCTGTTACTGTGTAGACTTACAAATGACAGTTTATGCAATCTGGCAGGGTTTTCCTTGATCAGAATTAGATACATGATTCTGGAAAATGTATTACTGTTTTGAACGTTATGCAACTAGATTCTTTCAGTCCTTGGGATCATCAGTTTTACCATTGTCAGAATGGGCTGAACATTTTGGCTTGTTGAGGGCAGTCACAGTGCCAGGGAAGTGTATTATTTTGTATCATCAGTGGTGTGCTTGTTGCCCGGATCCATCCTACCTAAAGACCATTTTCCTGAAGGTGGATAGGGTGGTGTGGCAGGGTTATCAGCAAACTGATGGTAGGCAATTCAGCAAGTCAAATGCCTAACATTTAAAAAAAATTCCTAGGATGTGGCCATTCCTGGCTGGGCCAGCATTTATTCCCATCCTTAGTTACCCTTGAGAAGGTGCTGGTGAACTGCCTTCTAGAATTGCTGCAGCCCTTTTACTGAAGATGCCCACACAATAGGTCATTGATGATGAGGGAGTAATGATCATTATCGTATCAGATGGCTGAATTGATATTGCCACCCAATTTTCTTCAATGCTTTGCTTTATTTGTGAGAAAATTCATCCCCCCAAAGTTATCAAGTATCAATAGGCTAAATGATCTCCTCTTGTGCCACAAATGACCCTATGTAATTGTATTACAGTCTGGATTAAATTCTTCCAGAAACTTTCGGAACTTCAGGAAAATAGGGGCTTATTGTATCCAGAGGGATCTTTAAAAACTTACTCACCTCATGATGCAAATGCACATAGCTGTAACTTGCAGTGTTGTCAGAAGGAGCAAGATCAATTGAACCTCTAATCTAACAGAAGCTAAAGAACAAGCAAATTCACCTCTTTACCTCATGCAATTCCATACCGTGCTATAGACTTTCCTTTCCCAACTGTTGAAACAGATGAATCAAGACAAAGACTTAGGGAGGGGTGGAAGACATAAGGAAAGCATGTGCAATAGATATTGGAAAAAGAAGCAATTTAGGTCACTAATTTTAAGAATGTATTATAAATCTTACGTTAATATATACTAGTCATGGCATACTATTAAAACAGATAGTAGAATAAATAAATTACAAAAGTTGAAGGGATAACAGCAAATGCATGTTCTTTTCTAAAAAGATATTTTATGAAAATGAAAATAAAAACACAGATTTAAAATGACTTTTTTATGGAGTAATGAACTGTCTTTGTATAAAAAACTAACCATAATTCCAAAATTAGAATACGATTAATTTGTAAATTTTCTCAAAGTTTAAACATGCATTATTGAAATTCATTATTGAACCATTTTTGACTGGTTGTCCATCATGTGCTGATGGCCTTATAACTGTTTGCTAAGTAAATAAAATAAAGCCTTTTTCAAACAACTTATGGAATATTAAAAATAGTAGTTTGTTGTTCCTAGGTTTCAACTGCCTTTGACAAAACATTGTTCCACTATCTGCCTGATGCAATTAGCTTTCATCTCCACTTTGATGTATGCTGTCTTTAAAAATTAATAGAATATGCATGGTGCAATTGTTAATTGCTTCGTTATTAATCTAATGTGAATGAAGTTAATTTTTATGGCAATAACTTTCCCTGACAGAAACTTCAACTAATTTAGCAATCTCTGTTCTTGAAAGTTCAATTTGTACATGCAGGGAATGAAAATGAAAACAGTGCAGTGGAAAGCATATTACAACCATTCGAAGAATCATGAGAATTGTCACCACATGTACAAGTAGAAAATATTTCATTCTCCAGAAATATCAACCGGGAACGTCAGGATATATTGATCCTGCAAGATATTACAATGTGCAAACCCCATGACAATCACTTCTGCTTTATTTTTTATGACTCAATAATGATGATAACTGTAATCATCATGATAGATCTATACGAAAGGGGCTTCAATGAGCTCTTTTATGCTTGAATAATAGAGTGACATCGTTTGCAACAATGACTTGTCTATGAACACATGGCTATTGCTGAAAGGTGACAAGGCCATACTGAATCAAAGTGGATCAGCTACATAAGAATCTGAAATCTGTGGAAAGGTAATAAAGGATATTTTTGTTCATTCACAGTGAAAAAGAAATAATATGATGGGCTGAAATATTATTGGATTTAATTTGGCCAATTATGACTGAAAAGTACCAACACTTTAATTGTATGGTTCGGATGATCTTTCTCCTAAACTGTACAGATTTAGAAGGATCTGCTTCAGAGATAAGACAGTGACTGCAGATCTTTTCCACTTATGCCATGATCTTAGCACTTGTATAACTGTAGTCTTGCTTTTAGGGCCTCTGTGAGACCCTGATCTGCCTCAGCAACTTCGACGGGAGATCGTTTTAGCCATTTATGATGTTTTGCTGCAGGATATGGTAATCTCCTGCTGAAGTTTGTGAGAAACTGGAGGTAACCTGTGAAATTTCAAGGCTTTTTCACTGCACTCTTCAAATATATATGTATCCATTATTTATAGATATCCACTCTTCAGCCCATAGCTAAATAAGCAAAAACTAGTAAACAATCACACAAGTTCCTCTTGCCTATTAATAGCAAAGTTTTAATAACAAAATACACTGTGTTTGGACTGAAGTGCAATCATTTGTAAATGTCCTGCCTGGTCTGCTGCAGTCATGTGAGAGAGAGACACACACACTGCAGGCAGCCATCTTACATGCACTTCAATAAACATTTGATTCTGACTATACTGCTGCCTGCTGAGTGCAGACCATGATGTTAGAAATGAAACTGAGATTGCATGCTGAAAACTGCAAAAAAACAGACAATGCTATTGATAGGGAGACAAAGGAATGTTTGGAACTGTGAAAGCTGCTATTAGCAACCGAAAAAAGCACAAAGAAACAGGCTAAACTGAGCCACTAGACAGGAGAAAATGGCTGCAGCTTTTCCTTTCCTAGCTCCAGTCAAAATGATATGTCTTTAGCAGCAAAACTGCCTGTTTTTCCACATGCAATGGCAAAATTATGAAATCATTACAGCAGCTACATACTGTTGCATCCTTATCACTATTTTGAGGAGACCATTTTAAGTGTATTCTACTCTAAACCTCTCTGAAGAACAGAATTTAAAAAAAGATTTCAGAAACTTTGAAAGTCTTGAAGGCATAGTCAGGACTTCTAGTGAACCTAACTTATGAACGGTATGTCTTCAATAGTGGGGCTCACAGTGGGGGAAAAATGTCCATCCGATGTCATTAACTCAGGTTACATAATCTTGTGAATTTGTGCAACTAAACACTGATCTAATTAAAGACACATAAGTATCAGGCATAAAAGATCCTGCTTTGAGTACATCTAATGACTGAAGAGAAACACACATTTAGGAAATAATTGAATGCAGAACTGCTGAGGCTATAATGCAGCAGCCAAGGCACATTCCTGCCAGAACACACAAGTCTTGCATTATATTGATATTCGAGGCCAAAAGGCTGACTAACCATGGAAAAAAAACACACAGCAGGATGCAAATACTGAGTAGAGCATCATGCAAAGAAGACGTCCAACATGGGGAAAGCAGTGTTCTCACTGCAAGAAGTTGAATCACTTTGCACGGATGTGTATCGCTGGAAGGCAGAGCCCCAAGTGAGTACACGTAGCAACTAGAAACATTTCAGTGGAAAACTCTGTTGAATCATTCTATACCATACAACAGGTTGATTCAGTCAGGCCAAGAGATGATATGTGGTTTGTAACTACTTGAATGATGAAGGAGAACATCAGGTCAACAGAAAATGTCAGATGGGTACCTGTCCATCATATAACATCATGACCTTCACAGACCTGAACAAAGTGACTCAACATAATGACCCAAAACTGAAACCCTCAAATTACTTGGAGGTTATATGATTGCACCATGCTTATGCCAAGAGGACAGGTTACAGTCCTATGCAATATCATAGGTGGAGATCTAGAGTTAAAGATTATAGATGATAAGGAACACCACTTACTTGAGCCAGAGCAAGTTGAAAGCTTGGACTGGTAAACTTTAATGTGCCAAAAAAAATTGCATCACGTCACAGCACATGAAACTCTTGATCATGGAATAGATCGAGGAGTAAACAATACAGTGAGAGGAAGTCTTTTGGAACAATATCATCTTAAAGTAGATAAGACAGCAAAATTGACAACATCTGCTAGGAATGTTTATCTGCATTCAAAGCCAGCAGGAAACACAAATTAGAAGAGATGGGAAAAAAAGAAGTAATTAAAAAAATGGATTAGCAACATTGATATCAGGGAAATAACTTGGAAAGTTGAGAGTACACATTGACCCAAAGGATTTCAATTGAATCCTGAATGAATCTTATTACCCCTTTGCCAACATTTGAACGAATTTTACCATAAGTTGTAATGGAAAAAAAGAATAAGAAAAGCACCAAGAATCAGAGGTAACAAGGTGTAGAGCTGGATGAACGCAGCAGGCCAAGCAGCATCAGAGGAGCAGGAAAGCTGACGTTTCGCGCCGAGACCTTCTTCAGAAATGGGGGAGAGGAAGGGGGTTCAGAAATAAATAGGGAGAGAGGGGGAGACGGATAGAAGATGGACAGAGGAGAAGATAGGTGGAGAGGAGACAGACAGATCAAAGACAAGGTGATGGAGCCAGTAAAGGTGAGTGTAGGTGGGGAGTTAGGGAGGAGATAGGTCAGACAGGGTGGGATGAGGTTTGTAGGTAGGAGATGGGGGTGGGGCTTGAGGTGGGAGGAGGGGATAGATGGGACGAAGGACAGGTTAGGGAGGTGGGGACAAGCTGGACTGGTGGGATGTGGTGGTGAGGGGGGAGATTTTTGAAGCTTGTGAAGTCCACGTTGATACCATTGGGCTGCAGGGTTCCCAAGCGGAATATGAGGTGCTGTTCCTGCAACCTTCAGGTGGCATCGTTGTGGCACTGCAGGAGGCCCAGGATAGGCATGTCGTCTGATGAATGGGCAGGGAAGTTGAAATGGTTCGCGACTGGGAGGTGCAGTTGTTTAGTGCGAACCGAACGTAGGTGTTCCACAAAGCAGTCCCCAAGCCTCCTCTTGGTTTCCCCAATGTAGAAGAGGCCACAATGGGAACAGCAGATACAGTATACTACATTAGCAGATGTGCAGGTGAACATTTGCTTGATGTGGAAAGTCTTCTTGGGCCTGGGATGGGGGTGCGGGGGGAGGTGTAGGGGCAGGTGTAACACTTCCTGCGGTCGCAGGGAAAAGTGCCGGGTGTGGTGAGGCTGGAGGGGAGTGTGGAGCGGACAAGGGAGTCGCGGAGGGAGTGGTCCTTTCAGAAAGCAGATAAAGGTGGGGAGGGAAAAATGTCTTTGGTGGTGGGGTCGGATTGCAGATGGCAGAAGTGTCGGAGGATGATGCGTTAGATCTGGAGGTTGGTGGGGTGGTACGTGAGGACAAGGGGGATTCTGTTTTGGTTGTTATTGTGGGGAGTGGGTGTGAGGGTACCTTGATATACACATACACTGGCCTCTTATGGTATCAGGACAAGTAGATAAAATGGTTAAGAAGGAATACAATATACTTGCCTTTATTATTCTAAGCATAGAATTTAAGAGCAGGGAGATTATGCCGGAACTGTATAAACTGTTGGTTAGGCCACAGCTAAAGGATTGTGTGCAGTTCTGGAATCCACATTCTAGGAGGGACATGATAGCACTGGAGAGGGTGCAGAGGAGATTTTTCAAAATGTTGCCTGGGCTGGAGAGTTTCGATTATAAAGAAATATTGGACTGAAGGGAGTTGTTTTCCTTTCAGCAGAAGAGATTGAGAGGGACAGGATTAAGATATATAAAATTATGAGGAGCACAGATAGGGTAGACAGGAACAAAACTTTCCCCTTGATGGAACAAGTAATGGCCAGGGGACAAAGATTTAAATTAGAGACAGGAAGTCTAGAGGAGATATACGAAATACTTTCTAATCCAGAGAATAGTGGGAATTTGGAACTCTCTGTCTATAATGGCAGTCGAGGCAGAAACCCTCATAATATTAAAGGAGTATTTAGATGTACACTTGTGATGCCAAGGCATAGAATGCTATGGGCCACATGCTGGAAAATGGGATTAGAATATTGTTGTTTGTTATAGGTGTTTTTGACCAGTGTGGATGAGATATACTGAAGGACCGTTTCCTGTGCTATAGATCTCTAAGACTCAATTATGTTCAAACAACCACGGGCCCAAAATTGGACATTCGACTTTGATCCAGAGCCAGAGAAGTTGGGCCTGACAGAAAATTGGCCAAACTAACTTAACCAGCAACCAGCAGCAATCAGCTACAGAGAACAGTGGAAGCCAAGATCAAGAGGTTATGAAGGTTCAGGGGAACCAGTTACAACCAGCTGAGGATTGTGTTTTGGAGAAGTGTTGACCAGAGCTTCTGACATCTTGATAGCCTGAATATGTGCACTTTATGCCTCCCCAGCATGACAACAGTGAAGGGTATTGGTGCAACCCCTTTGGATGATTTGAAACCAGCTTATGACCCCATTGGCCAAAGTCCATAGAACATGTGGAAGGTCAGAAGTGAGTGTGGGGTGGGTTAAGAACATACATCTAAATGCCACCCCCTCATTGAAGATTCAGCAAAGACTCACAGGGAAGATTCACAACAAGACTCATGGCAGAAGACCATGTGGTAACCCAAGAAGAGCTAGGAGAAGGTATACTGTGACCTGTGAGGTTCCACCTTCTTGGAAGAGAGCGGCCCTATGTCAGAGAGGAAGTATGTTCCAATAGCCCAGCTCAAGTACATGGATTGTTGCAGGTAATATCCTTTTTCGGATGGACAGAGCTAGGTAGGGAGTAAATATTGTGGTAATTTGGGAAATACTTACATAGTGTTTCAATAAGGAATAATTTAAGAAAATTGAATTGAACTGCAAAATGAATTCTGTGTCCTTTTGTCTGCCTCACTGACTAGAGCACTTGGGCAAAGTAGTTTTAATACATAAACTAGTCAAAGTGTCCAAGCATGGACAACACTAAGACTGTATGACTACCCTAGATGCAATGCATGATAACTGACAAGTGAAGCTGAAAGGAAGCAGCAGCTTTCTGACTATGTGATGACACCCTTCAGGGGATATCAGTAGTAGTGAAAGCCATTTGGCATATCCACTGCACTAGAACAATATCAATGCAGACAGCCTGTGATAGTTAATGATCTTCCTGGTGTGGAAGTTATAATCGATGATTACTGGTTTATGAACGTGGAGACTTAATAGAAGAAGATGTCAAGTGAGGCCTTTCTCACTGTCAGCAGCAAATAGTGCCTTTTTCCAATAGCACTCAGGAAGTTGCAATGAGATTCTCACTAGGGAGCAATGAGATTCCTATTAACAGAGGTTATTGCTTATTATCAGGCTAATTAACCGCAGATCTCATCTCATTATTGTGAAGCTCCCTAGTCTGCCATCTATCCTGAGGAAACTCGATGCTGAGAACTCTTGAAGGGTGCAATCACTGTGATGAGACAAAACTATAGCTACCCCAAAAGCCACTGACACAATGAGGAACAAACTGTGGGCAGATTATAGAAAGATGCAATAACAATAGGGTTGTCATAGTGGGTGATCTTAACTTCCCCTATATTGACTGTTACTTCCTTAGGGCAAGAAGCTTAGATGGGGCAGAATTTGTTAGGTGCATCCAAGAGGGATTCTTGAAACTGTGTGTGGATAATCCAACTAGAGGACGGGCCACACTGTACCTTGCATTGTCTAATGAGCCAGGCCAAATGTTTGATGTTGCAGTGGGAGAGCATTTTGGAAACGGCAATCACAACACCTTTGGTTTGAAGATGGCAAGGAATAGCATAAGTCAGGGCCCGGCAGGTAGGTACTAAATTGGGGAGAGAAAATTACAGCAGTATTAGATAGGAGTTGCAGACATTTAATTGGGAGCAGCTATTACCGGGCAAGTCTATATTTGACATGTGAGAGTTGTTGAAAGATCTCGTGATCAGTGTTCAGGACTGGCATGTTCCAGTAAGAAGGTGAGACAAGGATGGCATTGATAAAGAGGGAGGTTGTGAATTTAATCAAAAGGGAAAAAAGGTAGTATATGTAAGGTTTAGGAAGCTAAAATCGGGCAGGGCCTGTGAGGAATATAAAGAAAGCAGGAAAGAACTCAAGCAGGAAATTAGAAGAGCAAGGAGAGGCCATGAAATGACTTGGCAAGTAGGATTAAAAAGAATCTCAACGTATTCTATACATACATTAAAAACAAGAAGATAACTAGGGAAATGGTACGCCCACTAAAGGATAAAGGAGGGAACTTGTGCTTGGAGGCAGAGGATGTGGATGAGATATCAAATGAGTAATTTGCATCTGTCGTGACTCAATTGAAGGATAGGGAGGAGATTGAGATTGGTATGGATCATGCTAGGACATATTGAGATCAAGAAGGAAGTGGTGTTGCATCTGTTCAAAAGCATTAAAGTGGATAAGTCCCCATGGCCTGATGGTATCTACCCTGGGTTTATATATCGTATCATCCATATGCCTATCTAATAGCTGCTTAAATGCCCCTAATGAGGCCGATTCTACTACCCTCTCCTGCAATGCATTCCACGCCCCTACCACTCTCTGAGTAAAGAACCTACCTCTGACGTCTCCCTTATATCTACCTCCACTCACTTTAAAACTATGCCCCCTCACAATAGCTACCTCCACTCTAGGAAAAAGTCTCTGGCTGTTTACTCTATCTGTACCTCTGATCATTTTGTACACCTCTATCAAGTCACCTCTCATCCTTTGTCGTTCTAAAGAGAAAAGCCCTAGCTCTCTCAACCTTTCCTCGTAAGACCTTCCCTCCATTCCAGGCAACATCCTGGTAAATCTCCTCTGCACCTTTTCCAACACTTCCACATCTTTCCTGTAATGAGGCGACCGGAACTGGACACAATACTCCAGATGTGGCCGAATCAGGGTTTTATATAGCTGGAGCATAACTTCACAGCTCTTGAACTCAATCCCTCTATTAATGAAAGCTAACACACCATACGCCTTCTTAACAACTCTATCCACCTGAGTGGCAGCTTTCAGGGAACTGTGGACATGAACCCCAAGATCCCTCTGCTCCTCCACACTGCCAAGAATCTTTCCATTAACCCTGTATTCTGCTTTCAAGTTTGTCCTTCCAAAATGAATCACCTCACACTTTTCAGTGTTAAACTCCATCTGCCACTTTTCAGCCCAGCTCTGCATCCTATCAGTGTCCCTTTGTAACCTAGAACAGCCCTCTGCACTGTCCACATTGCGACCCACCTTTGTATCATCTGAGAACTTACTAATCTATCCTTCCACTCCTTCATCCAAATCATTTACAAAAATCACAAATAGAAGAGGGCCCAGAACAGATCCTTGTGGTACACCACTCGTAACTGAGCACCATGTTGAATATTTTCAGTCCACTGCCACCCTTTGTCTTCTAAGGGTCAGCCAATTCTGAATCCAATCTGCCACATTTCCCCCTATCCCATACCTCCTTACCTTCTGCGTGAGCATCCCATGGGGAACCTTATCAAACGCCTTACTTAAATCCATGTATACCACATCCACTGCTCCACTTTCATCCACGTGTTTGGTCACCTCTTCAAAGAATTCAATAAGGTTTGTGAGGCATGATCTACCCCTCACAAATCCATGCTGACTATCACAAAGCAAACTGTGCCTTTCCAAATGATCATAAATCCTATCTCTCAGAGACCTTTCCAATAATTTGCCCATCACTGATGTAAGATTAACTGGCCTGTAATTTCCGGGGTTATCCTTATTCCCTTTTTTGAACAAGGGAATGACGTTTGCCTCTCTCCAATCTTCTGGCACTATACCCGCAGACAGTGAGAACGAAAAGATCATCACCAAAGGCCCTGTGATCCCTTCCCTCGCTTCCCATAGAATCCTTGGATAAATCCCATCAGGCCTGGGGGACTTACCTATCTTCAACTTCCTCAAAATTCCTAGCACATCTTCCTTACTAACATCGACCTCCTCCAGCCTACCAGCCTGTTTCACACTGTCCTCCTCTACAACTATGTCCCTCTCAGTTGTGAATACCGAAGAAAAATATTCATTAAGGACCTCTCCTATCTCTTCAGGCTCCGTGCACAAATTCCCTTTATAATCCTTGATCGACCCTACCCTTTCTCTGGTCATTCTCTTATTCCTCACGTACGTGTAAAAAGCCTTGGAGTTCTCTTTGATCCTATCTGACAAAGGTTTCTCATGCCCCCTTATAGTTTTCCTAAGCCCTTTCTTCAGCTCTTTCCTGGATAACTTGTATCCCTCTAGAGCCTTTTCCGTTCCTTGTTTCCTAAACCTTACATAAGCATCCTTCTTCCTCTTGACCAGTTGTTTGACCTCTCGTGTGAACCAAGGCTCCCTCACTCGACCGCATCTTCCCTGCCTGGTAGGGACAAACATATCGAGCACACGCAGTGTGCATTCCTTAAACAATCTCCACATTTCAATAGTGCCCTTCCCTGACAACATCTGTTCCCATTTTCTGTTACCTAGTTCTTGCCTAACAGAATTGTAATTACCCTTCCTCCAATTATAAACCTTACCCTGCTGTATGTACCTATCCTTTTCCATCCCTATTGTAAAAGTAACAGAATTATGATTGCTACCACCAAAATGGTCTCCTACCAACAGGTTTAACACTTGGCCCGGTTCATTGCCAAGCACCAAATCCAAAGTAGCCTCTCCTTGTATTGGTCTATCTACATACTGTGTCAGGAATCCTTCCTGAATGCACTGGACAAAACCTGCTCCATCTAAACTATTGCAACTAAAATGTTTCCAATCAATATTTGGAAAGTTGAAGTCACCCATGACTACAACCCTGTGGCTTCTGCACCTTTCCAGTATCTGCCTCTCAATCCGCTCCTCCACTTCTCTGCAACTATTAGGGGGCCTGTAAAAAAACCCCAACAAAGTGACTGCTCCTTTCTTGTTCCAGACCTCAACCCAAACTGACTCTGTGGACATATCATTCTCGAACTGCCTTTCGGTAGCTGCTATACTAGCCCTGACTAGCAATGCCACTCCCCAGCCTCTTTTTCCACACTCCTTATTTCTTTTAAAGCATCTAAATCCCAGAACTTCCAACAACCAATCTTGTCCCTGAGTTGCCCAAGTTTATGGAGGAGGTGACAAAAGTGATTGAAGAGCATAGAGCAATTAATGTTGTCTATGTGAATTTTAGTAAGGCTTTCTACAAGGTCCTCATGGTAGGCTCATCCAGAAGATTAAGATTCATGGGATCCATGGTGATCTGGCTGCGTGGAATCAGAATTGGCTTGCCCATAGAAGGCAGAGGGTCGTGGTGGAAGGGTGTTTTTCTGTTTGGAGGTCCATGACTAATGCCATTCTGCAGGTATCCATACTAGGGCTTTTTCTGCTGTAAAAACAGAAAATGTAGATGGCTGGGTTAGCAAATTTGTGGATGACACAAATATTGGTGATGTTGTGGTTAATGTAGAAGGTTGTCAAAGGACACAGCGAGATATCGATCAGTTGCAGATATGGGCAGAGAAAAGGTAGATGGAGTTTAATCTGGGTAAGAGTGAGCTGCTGCACTTTGGGAGATCAAATATTAAGGAAGAGTAAACAGTTAATGGCAGGATCGTGACCATCTTGGATGGGATCTTGGGGCTCATGTCCAAAGTTCCCTGAAAGTGGCCACACAAGTAGATGGGGTGGTTAAGAATGCATAATGGTATGCTTGCATTTATTGGTCAGGGAACTGAGTACCATAGTCAGGACGTCATGCTGCAGCTTCATAAGACTTTGGTTAGGCCACAGTTAGAGTATTACATTCAATTCTGATTGCCACATTACAGGAAGGATGTGGAAGCTTTGGAGAGGGTGCTGAAGAGGTTTGCCAGGATGCTGCCTGGATTAAAAGGTATGAGGTATTAAAAGAGGCTAGAAAACCAGGGTTGTTTTCTCTTGAGTAGCGGAGGCTGAGGAGCGATTTGATAGTCTATAAAATTATGAGATGCGCAGATATGGTTGACAGTCAGAATCTTTTTCTCCAGGGTTGAAATGTCTAATACTAGAGGGAATGTATTTAAGGTGAGGGGGAAAGTTCAAAGGAAATGTGAGGGGAAAGTTGTTTTTTTACACAGAGTGGTAGGTGTTTCAACCGTGCTGCCAGGGGTGGTGATGGTGGAGGTAGATATGATAAGCACATGAATATTCAAGGGAGGAAGGGATGTTGCCCAAGGACAGACGGAAGGGATTGGTTTAAGTTGACCTCATGTTTGGCACAACATCGTGGGTCAAAGGGCACATTCCTGTGCTAAACAGTTCGATGTTCCATGATGTTGAAATCTGATCAGGTACCTGGTGAGTACAGCTCGCTGCCTACTCCTCCTAGACCTTTGTTTTGTCCGCTAAGCACCAACATCTTAGCGTGCACTATATGAGTAGGAACTGCACCAATCCACATCCTCAAAAATTGACACTGGAAAATTATCAGCCTCATCTTGGTATATCCCCATATCGCAGCACTCTCCTGCACAGCTGTACTACATCTTGGGCTTCACTGGCAACTATCATTGCTGTGCTGCTACCAGGACATGTTACTTGTAAGGACAGGAACCTGGATCACAGGTTCGACCAGACTTCATTTCAGGGTCTTCTTTAGCTCTGAGTGCTTACTTAACTTAAGCCGACCTGGATGCTTTCAGCGTCCCTGTCTTGCTTTGCATTTTTGCACATCTCCCCTTCAGCCAAAGCTACCTGACTCGCAGTATGTTTGTCCTATTTTGCTGTTTAGCATGGACATGAGACCAAAAAGCTTGCCATAGTTGTCAACATCCTTGGTCAAGTCAGCCTTCAGTTAAGGTGTCTCAGCACATTAATAAAGGGTAGCGTTGGACATTGGTCCAGCAGATTGGATCTGGTCAGTTGCCTGCTTGGGGCAGTCAGGGTCAGAATTCTCTCTCCATAGGGCATGAGGAGTTGAGTTTTAGACAGTCCACCACCCTCCTTGTCTCTTCCAACCCTCTTACGAGCTGTTTTATGAAGGAAGGCAAAGTTTTAAGGGAGATGAAAATAGATGGCACATTTTTGCTGGGGCTGCAGTGGTGGAGGGGGGGGAAAGAAATGTAGTCTCTTGAGCTGGTGAATAGGCAGCGCAGTGCTTGCACAATGTTAGTAGTGTGAGGATGTTGGGTGGGTGAAAGCAAGTGAGGGAAAATGTTGCAGGCAATGGTAAGAGTGACAGAACATGAGCCCTAGTGGGAGGCAGGTGTGGAGTTATGATGGTGAATCTTATTCTGTTGGCGTGGAGAAGGCCTTCAACCTTCTTTTAACATTGTTGGGCATTCCTCCAGGTGGTTGAGGGTATACTGACCTGAGTGGCAACTTCAGACCAGGTGGACATGCCTGGTGTCATGGCCTCTTGACCCCTTCATGGAAGAAAGAGTGCAGCACTCCTCAATACCATCCTGTCTACCACATCCTCTGGTTACATGTCCACAAAGCGAGGTGCCAAATTCCCCTTATCTGCTGTGTCTGAGACAAGCTTTAAATATCATGCAAAGCAGCTCGAGGCTGGTGGTACTTGTCCAATTGTGCAAAGATCTTTTAATGTTGGCATTGGCATCATGGATGCCGGTCTATTCCAGGGTATCTAGGCATTGGCGAGTTCTTCCAGCTCTGACAAGTGAGCAAATTGGGGGTCTCGTTGGTCTAGAGTGGTGCCTTAGTGGCTGGGTAAATAGTTAATGAGATGGTTTGGGGATGATAGTGTGAGGAAACCCAGTGGGCCTCACAGAAACACCCCATCCCACCCCCCATGGAGCTCCATGAAATCACCACCACCAAAAATATTACATTCAGCCCATTGTTTCTGGTAATGCAAATGTCAAACATTGTCTTATAAATTATACATGATATTGGAGAAAATTTTGATTAATAATTGTTCCAATCAAAATTTAGGATCTTGTACTTGGACAGGCTAGGAGAGTTGGCAATAAAATGGCAGTTGGAAAACAATTTGTTTGAGGGTGAGGCTATGCAATTTGAGGAAAAATAGAGGCATTGACTGTTTTCTAAATGGGGAGAGGACTTGGAAATCTGAAGTACAAAGGGACTTAGAAGTTCTAGTTCAGGATTGACGTAAGGATAACATGCAGGTTCAGTTAGCAGTTGGGAAGGCAACTATCATGTTAGTATTCATTTCAAGAGTGCTAGAATACAGGAGCAGGGATGTACTGCTGAAGCTGTATAAGGTTCTTGTCAGACCACAGTTGGAATATTGTAAGCAGTTTTAGGCATTGTATCAAAGGAAGAATGTGCTTGCCTTGGAGGGGTCCAGAGAAGGTTTACAAAAATGACCTTGGATGAGGGGCTTGTCATACGAGGAATAATTGAGAACTCTAGGTCTGTACTTGATGGATTATAGAAGGATGGGGGGGCAGGGGGGGAATCTTTTTGAAACTTACAGAATTTCAAAAGGGCGGAAAGAGTAGAAATGGAGAAGATGAAAGACTAGGACCCGAGAGTACAGAGTCGGAGTGAAAGAACAACCCCTCAGAGTTGACATGAAGAGGAGTTTCTTCAGCCAGAGAGTAGTGAATCTGTCAGACTCATTGTCACAGAAAGCTATGGAGGCCAAGTCATTAAGTATATTTAAAACAGAGAGAGATTGGTGCTTGACTAGTAAGGGAATCAAGCATTAGACGGAGAAGGCAGAAGAATGGGGTTAAGCAACACATCAGCAATGATCTAATGGTGGAGCAGACTCAATGGGCTAAATTGTATAATTCTGCTCCATTATCTTATGGTCTATTATGATGGAAAATTCTTTGATTGCATGCCGCCAAGGAGTGAGGTTCCTTGCTGAGAGATGTGATTCTCAAATATATGATATTTGCCCATAAAATTTTTGAAAATGTAAATTGAAAACAGCATGATGAGTGCAGTAGGACATCCAGGACTGTGCTGAACAGTAACACTGAGCATCTCCATAACTAATGAGGTTAATAGTTTGAAAAATAATCAGAAAAGATAGAGAAGACGGGAGAACTAGAGTCAGTAAATTTAATGTTAAGACAAGTGCAGAAGAAAAATCAATAGGGAAGAAAGATGGGATTGAGCGGAAAAACAAAACAAAAAATTAATTTTGACATTTAAAAATATCATTTGCAATTCATGCCTTAAAGGTAGGAGAATCCATGATTTTAATTGTTTACTTCTGGGCAAGAGAGATTGAATGACACTGGTCAACAATTATCATGTTGTTTAAAAGGTAATTACATCATCAATTATTAGAATCAACTTCCTGTGGTGAATTGTCATTTCCATTAAGCTAAAGATGGAGTTGCACAAATCAGCCAGTTACTTGTAATTTACATTTCTCTTCCTCACAGGTTAGTGACTGATTTTCTCATTAATAATGCCATGTTTTGTTCAGCCAACATTGTTTTCAACTAGAAAATTCTCAACCAAAATGTCAAGGACTGATTATCATGTTGTAACCATGTAGCATGAGCTTATCAATGAAGCAGAAGTTGAATGAATGAAGCAATAGAAAGACAACCAGCAGCAAGACCTGTCCATCCTAATATTTGGGCAGAAATGCATAAATTCATGTTAATTAGTGTTGATTGACAAATATAATGGCTATTTAAATAGGAAGGAGGGATGAATGAATACTTACAATTACGCCATTTAAAAGACACTTGGATAAGTGCATGAATAGCAAAGATTTGGAGGGATATGAGCTAGGAGCAGGCAGGTGGAACTAGTTTAGTTTGGGATTATGTTTGGCATGGAATGGTTAGGCTGAAGGGTCTGCTTCTGTGCTGTATGACTCTATGAATTCCAGAAATATTTTTATGGATATTTGTGCTACAGTTTTCTAAAGCAGTCTGTAAAACCATAGAGTCAATGGTGACAACTGCACCATTGTTAGGACTATGTATTTATAGTTAAGAACAGTATTGGGAAATTTGTAACATTTTAAACTATTTGACCATTCTGGATCGAATAGAGTTTTTAACCCGGTGATTTCTTGGAAATGAAGCCAACAGTTTAATGTGTTGTGGTTTACCTTCCTTTTTATTGGAAACTGAGTGGCAGTCCTGTGTGTTTGACACCCTTGCAGCATTTCATCACATTGGTCCCACACAGAATGTTCCTGAATTTACACTTGCAATTATTTTGTCTCTGTAGTAGTCATTTCTTGAAAACATGTTTGGGAATTAGATGTAAATATAGTCCATATGCTTCGGGGTTTATCTTATGCTATAAACTGGTATTTCCTTTCATTCTTAACACTTCCATATCTCTTCTGTAAGGCTCTGCAGGCATTTTGAGCTCACTTGCCCTGTCAGATTTCCCAATCTCCAGAATAGTGATTTGCTTAGCGCCAGGGGCTTGAATGGGGTGAGTTTGTTATGTACGTCCAGAAAAATTCTATGAAACAAGTTGTAAATAATCCAATTAGGCAAGGAAGCCATGCTAGACCTGGTACTGTGGAATAAGCTCAGCCAGGTGACTGAATTTTCAGTGGAGAGCATTTCAGGCCATAACTCTGTAAGTTTTTTTTGTTTAATTGCTGAGAGTACTGAAAGCAAAAGCACTAAACTGAAGGCAGGCTAACTACCCACAATATTAGGCAGAAGCTGGGGAATGTAGATTGGGCACAGCTGTTTCAGGGGAAATCCACGTCTGGCATGTGGAAATCTTTTAAAGGCCAGTTGATTAGAATTCAGGACCAGCCTATTCCTATTAAAATGAAGGATAAGGATGGCTAGGTTCAGGAACCTTGGATGTCAAGAGAAATTACAATCTTAGTCAAAAAAAGGGGGAAAAAAAGGAGGCATATGTCAGGTTTAGGAAATTGAAGACAGACAGAAATGTTGATGAATACAAAGATAGCAGGAAAACACTTAAACAAGGAATTAGGAGGGCTAAAAGAGGTCATGAAATGTCCTTGGCAAACAGGGTCAAGGAAAATCAAAAGATGTCTCAAATAATCAAATAACCAGAGGGTAGTGGGGAAAACTTAGGTCCATTCAAGGAGAAATGAAAAAAATTTAAGCAAAAAGCTCAAGGAAGTGGGTGCATCAGTATTCACAAAGGAGAGGGATATAGTGGATGGTGAGTCTTAGGAGGGGTATATTGATATTCTGGGGCATGTCAATATAAACTGGAGGAGGCATTGAGAGTTTCTAAAAAGCATTTAGGTAGACAAGCCCCCCAGGACCTGATCAGATCTAACCAAGGATGCTGAGGGAGACGGGTGAGGAAATTGCTGGGTTCTGGTACCAAGTCTTTGTGTCCTCTTTAGTTATAGGAGTGGTTCCAGAGGACTGAAGAGTAGCCAATGTTTTTCCTTCGTTTAAGAAAGGAAGCAAGGATAATCCAGGAAATCACAGGCCAGTGAGCCTTACGTCAGTGGTAGAGAAATGATTAAAGAAGATTCTAAAGGAAAGGATTCACTCACACTTGGAAAAAGATACACTTATTAGTGAGAGAGGTAGCATGGCCTTGTGCAGAGAAAGTCATGTCTCACAAATTTGATCATGTTTTTTTCTTGTGTTATGGACTAGAGCAAATTCCTTCAAAATTTATCAGGGAGATAGTCTAGACCCTAACTTTTATCTTATTTCAAGGCAAGTGTAAGATGCTGTGTTCCGCATGTGATTTGATTGGTCAAAATACCAGGCTTTAAGCAAGACTCACTTAGTTCTTATGTCACAGTTAAAATAAATGAAAAGAGAATTGGCATAACTTTAACTCAATCAAAATACTTAACAAAATAGTATATTATTGAATGACTACTCATCAAATGTTCCAATGTAGCAACATTCCATAATATCCTGGGCAAAGGCAAATTCAGCAAAAAAAATTTCCCTTACTTGCTAACTTCTCCAGTCCAAGAGAAGGAACACTGACAGAATGAATCTAGCAGCAGGGAGAACTCAAGACTTTAGCAGCAACAGATTGAGAGCTGTATCCTGCAGCTTTGACTCAAACTCCGACTTCAACAACTGAAAGCAAAAACTAAAACCCTGGGATAAAAGGTACTGCAGATGCTGGAGAATCCGAGATAACAAGCATGGGGCTGGATGAACACAACAGGTCAAGCAGCATCATAACCCTGGATTTGTGTAAGCCTGACTTCACTCTCTCACTCATGCTTCTTTTGTATAATTCAAAGAAAAACCCAAAACTATTTACTCTGCTGTCCATGGACCAGACACCTCGTCACCAAGTTTACAACATGCCTCTTTAAGAGAACAGGGAAGGAACAAATCCATCTTAAAGGCACAATCTCATCATATGAGGAGATGACAAAGATGATTGAGAGCAGGCAGGTAAAAGTTGTCTATAGGGACTTTAGAAAACCATTTGCCAACATCTGTCAAGACACACTAATGTAAAAGGTGAGGTCACATTGGATCTGCAGTAAGCTGGCAAGATGCATACGGAACTGGCTCAGTCATAGAAGAAAGAGTTGCGGTGGACGGGTATTTTTGTGACTGGAGATCTGTGACCAGTGGGGTTCAAGAATCAGTGTTGAGATCCCTATTGTTTGTAAGATATATAAACGGTTTGGAGGAGAATGTAGGCAGCCTGATTAGTAATTTGTGGATGACACAAAATTGGGGGAGCTGTGGATATTGAGGAGGATTGCCAGGGGACACAGTAGGATGTAGATAGGCTGGAGACTTGTTAAAGAAATGGCAGATGGAATTTAATCCAGACAAATGTGAGGTGATGCACTTTGGAAGATCTAATGTAGGAGAGAAGTACACAGTAAATGGCAAAAAGACGTAAAGCATGCTTGCCTCATCATTTAGGGGATAGAGTATAAAAATTGGCAAATCATGATGCAGTTGTATAGAACTTTAGTTAGACCACATTTGGAATATTGTATACAGTTCTGGTCACCGCACCACCAGACTTATGGAGGCTTTGGAGAGGGCACAGAACATTTTACCAGAACATTGCCCAGTTTGGTGGGTGTTAGATATGATGACAGATTAAACAAACCAGGTTTTTTTTCACTTGAGCATTGAAGGATGAGGGAGACCTGATAGAAGTTGACACAATTGAGAGACATGGATGGAATGGACAGTCAGAGTCATTTTCCCAGGCTACAAATGTCAGTTACTAGGGGCAACAGGTTTAAGGTGAGAGGGGATAAGTTTGAAGGAGATGTGAGAGGCAAGTTTTATACATTGAGATGGTAAGTGCTTGGAATGCACTGCCAGAAGAGGTGATGGAGGCAGATGCAATAGCAAAATTTAAAAGGCATCACGACAGATATATGAATGGGCAAGGACTAGAGGGATACAGACTGTGTAGAGGCAAAAGGCTTTTAATTTAGAAAGGCATCATGTGATGGAACGGTCTTGATGGGTTGAAGGGCCTGTTCCTGTGCTGTACTGTTCCTTGTTCCAGTGTACAGTCACAGAAATGCATTAACTGATGGTGGTTCATCACATTCAGTTGAATATAGTCTGACCATGACAATTGCACAGATCCCATGCTAACAAACTTGTGTCATCAACATGCGCTACACTCCAAAACTGCCCCACCTTAGCAGTTGACAACTACTTGTTCACATTACAGTACATTATTTCACATTAATTCCACTTCAGTAAAATAGGCATCAAACAGATATGCTGAGAAACAGCTTACTACGCCTTTCTGTGGTAGTTAATTTTTGGGAGGAAAATAATTTAAAACTGATAATTCCTCAACTGCATAATTACTTTTTACCAGTACAAGCCAATTTAAGCCAGTCAATTGTAATAAAGTATGCATTTTTCAAAATGTATTAAAACTGATTATCAAATGGTTTGGAATTTCTTCATGATCCATTAACACAGCAGTCATAATCGCTCTAACTTAAGAAAGAAAATATAATTCTTAGGCAATGCTCTTGAGCTAAACATAAAAAGAGCAGATCTGTCAGAATCATTAAATTAAATTAAGGAACTATAGTATATTTCTATCATTTCTATAGCAGTTACTGAATATCCACTGAAACATTAATTAACGTAGTTTACTTCTTGCTCCAATATGTCCAACCATCTTTTTTTAAAATTTCCATGGCTACAACATTTAGTGTGGAACACCTATAATGCTATTGGTATATGTGCCACTCAGTTTCAAATTAATGTCCATTGTGTGCCCATGAACACAATTCAGATGCTGGCTCACTGGTTGCCCTTTTTTCCAGGGGAAATACAAAGTTGCATGCTCCCTGGCTCTTGCTTTGGAATTATGCAGTCAGCAAGCCATCATGTAACAAGTGTGTAAAGCTGAATTGATGTCAGTGCTATTATTCCTGAATGTATTGCTTTAATTAACATCTTTGAACCACAAAACTGAATATCAATTCAGCAGCATAATGATACCTGCCCCTTCCTGTACTATTGCTCAGCTTCGTCATGTTGATTTTGACTGGCTGTTGTTGTGTTTGAAGATGTATTTGATGGTTTTTATTTTATTAAAATTTGATGAGGTCCGGAATGTGTGTCCCATGCTGCAGGACTTGAACGTGACTTTCAGGCTGCTGTTCAGACCATCTGCTCCCTGTCGTGCGTGCTTTCATGTCCATGCCACTTGGTCTGCAGCATGAAAGGAAGGATGAGTCAAGGCAATAAGAAGAATCACAACAATATATGAAGAAATAATAGAACATGGGGAGAAAAGCTCTTAGCAGCTAGGCTTATCCACCCTGGGTCTTCAGGGAGCAATTCTCTTGCCTTAAGCTCAGCAAGAAGCAGTGTGTCAGATACTGCACCACCCCAAAGAGGTGTATGCTCATTGAAATCTGGCACCAGCTGCAGACTCAACTGCAAATTTTGATCAGGGTAAGTACAGTATTGCTAATGACTGTGAAGCTGACTGTGGCCATGAACTTTTTTGCATCAGGTTCCTTGCAGACTGGCCTGGACAACATTTGCAGCATAGTCCATTTTGTTGTCTGCTTTTGCAGAATAGAGGTTACAGAGGTTCCAAGTGCAGACATAATTTACTTCATAATCCATTCGAGAGATGTGGTTGTTCCTGCCTATGCGAGCAATTATTGCCCATCCCCAACTACACAGAGGGCAATTAAATTGCCATGGTTGTGGACTCATGTAGATAAGACCAGGTAAGGTCTTAGAAAAAACATGTGTAGTACGGGTATGGATTCACAAGGATTATAGGCTCCATGTTCCTGGGTACTACTTGTTGCAGATGCTACACTTTTTAGGCACTGCATGCAAATTCTGAGACATTCTACAACCAGGAGAAATTCTACTCCCTTAAGATCTAAGTGGTGTGTGAACATATAGAGCACATTTTTCAGGTCAATGCCTGGTATCCTAACAGCAGAGATACTGCATGCAGTCTGTGACTGTGCACTGCGCCAGCTGCATTGGACCCTGATATGAAACCAGAAGATGGCTTTGCGTCAATAAGGAATTTTTGTTAACATTTTGATTCCTGACTCTGCTGAGTGTATCCCAAAAATCATGCTGCAGCCATGAAATGTGATCAAGTGGACTATTCAGGGGATGGTCAGTAGCGTTGCCATGGTAATAATCAAAGATCATGATAAAAACCATTTGTTCTCCCAGCAGGACTATCCTGCTCCTGAGTGAGGGGCAAGGCCTAATTGCAGGGATTCATCAGGGGAGGAGAAGGAATGGTAATGTCACGCCCTCATTTAATGGCCTCAGCCAAAGTAAATTGCCTTTAGTAAAACCCAAAAGAACTGTGGATGCTGTAAATCAGGAACAAAAACAAAGTTGCTGGAAAAGCTCAGCAGGTCTGGCAGCATCTGTGAAGGCGAAAACAGAGTTAACGTTTCGGCTCTTCAATGTTATAGTATGCTTTTATTTAAAAGTTCTTCAGGTTTTGTAAAAATTACTGTTAATGCTTAAGGCATTTATTTTTGTTATGTATTTAATGAGGGAGATGTGAGCATTATCAGTGTTGAAAGGAGGTGAATATTGTCAGGGGCACAGGTAGATGATCATTGGGCTGCAGTGAGAATGAGCATTGTCAAGGGCATGGGCTGAGTGAGCATCCTCAGGGCTGCAGGATGCATGATGAGGATATGGATGGAGAGAATTGCCCTTTTGTCTAGAGTGCGGGAATGTGCCTATCATTGTGAGAGGAATAGGGACAGGGTTGGTGTGAGCATACTTTTGGTGGTGGGAAATTTTTCCAGAATTCTCTGATGCAGCTCTCTGCATTTAACACTGCCCTATTAAACACTTGTATGAGACTAGCAGGAGAAGAAATGGGTAAAATATCTAGATATGTGCAGTGCCTCAAACCTAAGTTTCTGATACAAACTGCATAGGTTAGCACCATGCATTTTCATGGGTTGGGGCCTCTTCTGGATTGCAACATGTAACAATAGTAATTCCTTCAAAATTTGCCGCTGTTGCCATTGAAAGATCACTTCTGAACCGATTGTGTTCATTTTTTTAAGCACATAGATTATTAAGTCAGACAAAAAAACAGAGGCCCAACAACTAAGGATATTTGCTCTCCAGTTTCAAAAACAAGGTGCTCTAAAATTACTCTTGTACTCAAATGATTTGATTTGTTGTGAACTCTAAAGCTGATCTTTTAAGATATATCCTTATAATGGTTGTGTATTATTAGTTTCAACTGACATTGAAAGGTTTAATTTTCATTGCTTTTATCGATTCGCTTCACCGTCTGTCTGAAGTTTAAAAGCAAAGGGAAATAAAGATGTAATATTAAAAAGTGCATATATAATAATTACCGGCATCAATTGTGGTAAAACAAAACTTTAAACTAAATCTGATGGCCATTCCCTTTAAATATTATATTACAACAAGGATGTCAGAAATATTTGATTGGTAATGTATCTGTGTAACTTTCCTGTTGTCGCAAACTGGAAAATTGATAATTCAATTCGGATGGATGTTTGAATGTAACGGGGTAGATTTTCAACTTGTTGTTCAGGTGTCAAACTGGAACTGAAGTTTGGCTGCTCTTCATAAAAAGCTGCAGATTTGGCATACCATTGATTTCAGTGGGATTTAAAATGAAGCAATAAACAAAAGACATAATAAATAGCTAACCTGCAACACCAGATTCTTTGGAGTGGAAAGGGCATTTGATGATGGAGATGATGGTTTGGAAGAAATGGAATTGTCAACGGTATTTTTCAGGAGAGAAGTTCTCACGACAGATGAAAAGGGGAAGGATATTGTAGCCAAGGAAAGAGAATTGTTAACAATATTGATGAATATCGAGACTGGGAAGGGAAATTGTGTGATCAGCAGATTAGTGGGAATAGAGTTAAGTCAGCCAGAAGTGGGTTTCAAGGGTAAGATGAGTACACAGGGCATTACTGAAGATTTTGGGAAAAACAACGCTACACACAGGAAACAGGAAAGGCAGCTGAATGGGTGGTCACAGTCTTAGTGACAAAGAAGTCCATGAGCTCTTGATATGTTTTCCATGGAGAGTGAGGGCGAAAGGGGAGGTGATTTAAATTAGATAAAAGAATGGATGCTACAAGAGCATAAGAGTAGAAGTACACCATTTGGCACCTCTACTTGCTACCATTCAACTAAATTGGAGCTGATCTCCAACCTCAGTACCATTTTTCCATGCTATCCACATCTCTCTTGATATCTTTAATGTATAGAAATCCATCTCTGTCTTGAATATACTCAATGACCGAGTCTCCATAGTCTTGCGTGTTAGAGAATTCCCTCTGAGTAAAGAATTTCCTCCTCAACCCAATTCTAAATGGCTTACCTCTTATTCTGATATTGTGTCTTGGCTGTAGACCAATCAATCCAATGGAAATATCCTTCTTGCATCTACACTGTTGAACCCCATAAGAACTTTGTATGCTTCAATAAAACCGCCTCTGATTTTTCTAACCTGTAGCGAATATAGGCCCAGTCTCCTCAATCTTTCCTCACTGGACAATATCGCTATCTCAGAGATCAATCCAGTGAGCATTCATTGCATTCCTGCAAGGGCAAGTATGCATTTCTTAGGGAGGGGGACAAAAATTGTACACAATACTCCAGGTGTAGTCTCCCAAGGCTCTATACACTTGCGGCAAAACATCTTAACTCCTGCATTGAAATTGTCTTGCAATAAGGTCAACAGACCATTTTCCTTCCTAATTGCTTGGTGCACTTGCATGTTAACTTTCAGTGAATAATGAGCAAGAACACTTGGGAAGACATCAGTTTCTAATTTCTCACCATTTAGAACAAATTCTACATGTGTTGTTCCTACCAATCTAGGTAACTTCACATTTTTTCACATAATTTATCTGCCAAGTTCTTACTCATTCAATTAACCTGTTTAAGTTCCCTGCAAGCCTCTTTGCATCATCCTCAAACTGTGTTCCTACCTAGTTTTGTGTCATCAGAAGACATAAGTATATTACATTTGGTCTCCACATCGAAATGCAAAGATTTAGATTCCAAGATCACCCTGAGATAGTGAGCATTTTTGACAGTGGGGAGTAGGATCCAATATTGCTTTATTTGGTTGTTAGACATCTAGTGATTAAAGGATAAGTTTAGTTGTCCCCCTATATCCATTCATGCCTGCATACCTTGGACTTAGTGAATTTGAGGACTGCATAATGGGAAATCACATTACTGTAACTGGGACTAGAGTGTCAAAAGTGGTTGGGGCAGTTCAGCAGCTGCAGAAACAATAGGTTTAAGTTTGCCTCTTTATTTCTCCCTCACTCTTCTGGAGGCCTGTAGAATACCTCCAGTAGTATTATTGTACCTATCCGTATTCTCAGCTCTAAGCAAGTGGAGTCTGTCCTTTGCCAAGAAAGAGCATCTTTCATTTCTAACACTTCAGTGTCTTCTCTACTCAATGCTGGCTCTGCTGATTTCCTTCTTTCCTTCTCTAACTTTTCTGAACACTCTGGGTTCAGGAAATGTGACATGCATACTTTTGTGGGTTACAAAATGCTCCCCTGATGCATGTGTGAATCCCTTCACGCCAGGATTTGGTTCCGAAAGAGAGTTTATGCAGCAGTTTGTCGTATGCTGGAGTGTGTGAAGTGTGTGATTGATTGTAGATGTGGTCTGTTTGAGAAGGTCTACCTCATTCTTAAACGCAGTATCCCAATTCCCAAAAGTGTTTAAAATGTCCCCTAAGCCTCATCTCTCATCCTACCACCCATCCAATGCTAACCCATCCCTCCCTACAATCAACCTATACCTATAGCAGTGGTATCTTTATCTGTATCTTTAATGCCCCAAGATCACCTACGCCATGCTGCACCTTTGTCTCTTCTAACTATGATTTCTGTATTGCTACCCACCCAGTACACCCTATCTACAGTTCTTATAATTCATGCAATATCAATGAGGAATACTGAATATACCTTGGGAAAGGGAAAAATCTCACATTATTGGGCAGATAAAAGTGTCTGCCATGTAAAAATAAAAACCTTAAAATACTTGTAATATTATTAAGCTTTGTCAGCAAATCAAAAACTACTTCAAAGAAAAAAATACCTATTATTACAACTTTTTGAAACTGTCATTCATTCTGAGATGAGTGGGACACCTACTGAGCTGAAAGCCATTAACATTTGATAGCAGACCTATCTTTCAGAATGACCGCTACTATCCAAAAAAAAATTCTATTTGTTTAAGAAAGAATAGAAGGTGCACATTTTGATTTTGTGAAGTGAATGTTTCGTTTTCAAAAAGCAGGTTTTGGCTATTGAGATAGGCAGCTCAAATGGAGAAACTTCATTTCTCACACAGCCTGATTCGATGGAGAAGTCCCTGGATTTTACGATCTACACTCCGGGAAGGAATTCTGGAAGGCTGACAGTAATGATTGGTGTAAAAAGGAAAAGTTCCCATCACCTTACCAGGTCATAGGACTGCGTTCTCATGAGAGAGAGCCATAGGCATGATAGGCAGTGGTTTAACATAGAAGTCACCATATCTCAGGCAAGGGGAGAGGGTGAGAAAGAGAGTCCTTCATGGTAACCTTGACTGGTTTGGGAATTGAAACCATTCTGCATTGCAAATCAGCTGTCCAGCCAACTGAGCTAATCATCCCACTAAAGCTACTGTTGAAGAAGTGTCAGGAAGGCACAAAGGTTAGTACTGCTGCCTTGCAACTCCCCTCCATGCAGGTATTCATTGAATTCTGAATCCACCTTTCAATGTAATGTCGTAAGGCTTTGATCTAGCGCAAACTATTCAGCTTATTTCAGTGTTCTAGATTAAATGTATACTGATATCTACCCACTCCATCATGTCAAATGCTCAATCAAAAATGAGTCAGTTGTACCCCTTAATAATCAGTGCTGCTGGAAATGATATCTATTCATATCATGTAACAGAATTAGACCATCAAGTCTATTAATGAGAGAACTCCAAAAGAGCTATGCAAATAGTTCCTCATTCTAATTACTTTCCCAATAGCCCTATTATCTTTTTAGTTTCAGTTATGATTTTGCTGATTGGGGGACAGGGTGGAATTAGACAAAGAATGATTGCTGAGCTAGCAAGTGCACGCACCAAAACAACTGACTCAAAAATTGAGAGGATGTACATTTAATTGATTCCAAACTTTAAAAGTGAGAGCCCCATAACTCATCTTGAAGGAGACAATTTATAATGTTCACCTTTTGCAGAAAAGAAGACAATTGATGAATATATAACATTACAAAATATGCATTTATCCAACATAAATTTTTAAAAAAAGTCTTACTATTAGCAAATTATTTTTAAAGATGGTGCTTTTCCACATTCTTTGTAAATTTTGCACTCTTAAGAACAGTGATTAGCTGCCAGTTAGTTTAACTTGCTTGTCAATGGTCAATATCTAAATTCAGATAAGTTTCCGCATGCCACAAATAATATCGAAAATTATTACTGTTATTGGGATTGTATATGGTATTGATATCAGAGGAAAAGCCTGAAGATAGAAAATGAAGATCAAAACACTCTTTTTTTGATCAAGTTTAAAGATAATTTGTTCATGTATATCTTATGATGCATATAAATTATCGATTTTGTGCTTAAGGTTATGTAATGAGCAACAAAAAACCTAAAATGTGACAAAAATTGCATAAACTCATTAAGAATGTTATTAGATATTTATGAAATAGCCAAAGCTCAACCTATCCCTATCAATTTCAAAATCTATGTTGCAGAGGGTGAACCATTATTGTTATCTCTATTTATTCCATGCTTGTTGTCGAGGGTGCTTTTAACAAAATTCTGGGACATGGTTTGGCCTGCTAAATGATGGTTATGAGTTCAAAATTGTGTTTGCTGATGATTATACAGTGTTCAGCTCCATTTGCATCCCACAGCTAATGAAGCAGTCTATTCCTGCTTACAGCAAGACCTGGCTGACATCCAGGTATGTGCTGATAAGAGCCAAATAATATACAAGACCATCTCTCTAACAAAAGACAACATGATCACTTCCTCTCGACATTCAATGCCATTACCATCACTGAATTTCCCACTAACAATTTCTTGAGGGTTTCATCAGGAATTGAACAGGATCAGTCACATAAATCTCATGGGCATTCAAGCAAATCAGAGGCTAAATAGTCTGCAGCAAGTGGATCACCTTCTGGCTCTCCAGAGCCTCTTCACTATCTGCAAGCAATATGTCAAGACCTTAATGGAATACTGTCCAATTGGCTGGATGAGTTCAACTGCCACTTACACTCAAGAGGCTCAATGTCATTAGCATCAGATTGTACACTCACTCCCATTACTGCCACTGGTGTGACATGGCTCCAGTTTCTACTTTCTCAAGGTACGTAGGGAAAATAACAGAGGTATTCTACCAGCGCCTTCTAAACCTGTGACCTTCACCACCCTAGGAGAAAAGTAACAAATATGGGGGAATATGATTGCCTACAAATTCCCCTCCAAGTCACATGCTGTTCACCTTGAACATATAGTGTCATCTCTTCAGTGTAGTGACATTGAAATCTTAGAGATACCAATCCCAAGTATAAGGTACCTCCACCATATTGACTGCAGTAGATCAAAAAAAATGCATAACACTAACTTTACAAGGATAGTTTAGGGTGGTCAATAAATTCTGGTCTTTCCCACATGATAAGAATGAATAAATCTATAATAACTGGTTCAAAGAATAATGTCTGCATTCAGAAAGTTTTAGATGTCATTCACTGTGAAGCTTTTCAGTGTACTTCGGCACATGTGACAATAAATCGATTAATCAATGTTCCAGGCAATTCAACTTCTGGTATGGCTTGGCAGATTATTTCTGATTTGTTAATATATAGAAATTTGACATCAGGGATGATTATTCAAAATATTACAGACTGCGTACCTGTTGCAGCCATGTTTGAAAATCTTCATGGCTGAGGTTGGTTTATGATCCTAATGCCTCTGGGATAGATTACAGTTTAAGAGCCAGCAATTAAGAAGGCAATGTGGAACCTGCTTCACACCAAATAATAACCCCTTAAATTGCTTATAGAGGTACACGTGTTTGGAAAAGCAATTTTGAAATCTGCTTTCAACAATTTCAAACAGTTAGATTTGTACACCACTAACAGGGTTACCTTGGATCAAAAATTAAATCATTTTCATTTGTCATTAAATCAAATCAGAGACGTCAACTAACACTGGGTCAAATGTGGTAACTTATCTTGGTGGTGATGATCATTTTGTGCATTCTTAATGTTCCTGGTCCATTTATGAAAATCCTGATGTCCTTGGCAAGGCAGTGGCAGCCCCTGCCAAATTATTGTCCCTTTCCCATTGCTGTTTGCATCAGGCAGGCAGCTCCCACCTTCTGGTGATACTCAGTGTCTCTAGTCAGGTGCCAGCTTACCTCCTGCACAATTAACGGATTAACATTTTAACTTAGTATCACAAGAGCAGGCACAAGTTTGGATCACAGAATTCATTCAGGTGTTAAGTTTCCGACCTGACTGAAATGAATATTTCAATTGAAAATCTGGCTTTAGGTCCCTTCAGAAAGCAGCAATGTCTGCTCTTGCTTACTGTTAATTATTGACTTTCATATATGTTTTGATTCTAGTAAATTCATTTGTGTAGATTATTTCCATGACAAGATAGGTTATGTATTAGTATGTGACATGTGTCACCGATTCACTGAACCCAGCTATAATCTGCAGGCCCATTTATAGATGTCATAACAGTAACTTGTGCCTGAATGATTTGGTCCTTCGGAGTCCTTGACTGATCTTTTTCCTTATCAAATTGTTAAATGTCAGCAAGTAGAGTATTCCATTCCACTTTAAATTCAGGTGTTATTTCCCAGGAACCAATCTATGTTCGACAGCACTTGAGATTCTGCTTTGCAGTGTCTTTAAGTATTTTTATTGACCATCATATCGGATTTTCTTCTTCCTTCAGCTGGGAGCTTAGAGCAGACTAAAAGAAGCTATCATCTGACATTATTTTCTTAATGGCCAGTTATTTTTGATATACATCACTAAAACCTTAAATCTAATTCTGCAATGCTATTAAATCCGATACTTGGAATTTTGTTAACCAATTGATGTTAAGATCTTCATAAAGGAGTCTCAAATGAAACTTCTTCAGCTCCTTGTCACACCACAATACAATAGAAATATCATCACATCAGCACACTGGACTTGAATTTGAGTTCTCAATCTAATATCAGATTACTTAAGGAGCACATTTAATCTTCTAGCTAACAACAATTGTTGTTCTTTCTTCTAAAACTAAAGAAAGAAATCCATCCCTGCCCCATCAAGTCTATTTTTTCTTCCATTTTATATTTTTCTACACAAAGGACAACAGCAAGCCATAGTGGAAAATAATAAAGATGCCAACAGTTTACTTACATTGAGGCTGTGCAGGAATGGCAATGTCTAAGTAATCATTTACCCTCCCTGTCGAGCATCAATCTATGTAGTTCATAAGCTCAGGAATCCTACTTTCAAAACAAGGTTGTCTATAGAGCATCATAAATATGCAGGCATTGGAAACAATCTACCATCATATCCAGGGTCTGCATAGTAAATTGGAAAACACCATGATTAGTGGTATCATGAAAAATGGATTTAAAGCACTGTAGCCTGCACAGAGGCATAAAGTAACTCAACATCTGTGCATGACACATGTGCATAATATAGCAGCTTGGCTAGACAGCCAATCTATCTCTTCCATGTTCCAACTACCTTAAATTTGTGTTCTGTTTCGGTCCTGGAAATGGTATAGATACAATCAACCAAGGACACTTGTCTTTTGGTTTGAAAGAATGGGAGCACTATGTTTTTTGTCATTGTTAAGGCATTTTAAAAGAAATATTCATAAAAATAATTGGGTAGGCAAATAAGGTACTCACATTATTTATGCAACATTGGCAGACACACAAATCTGGCACAATAAGGAAATATATGCAGCATCTTTTATAAAAGAAAATAGCCCCAGGAGTGCTTCATAATGGCACAAGAAAAATGCGACTCAGTATTAATGAAGGAAATATTAGGACAGATGACCAAAGGTTTGATCAATCATGTGGATCTTAAAGCCAGAAAAAGTGAAAGTTTCAGTAGATGAGCAGTCTTACTTGTTTTAGCTATCGTATACTGAGGGGTTCATTGTACAAAAAGTTCACAAGTACTCAGAAAATAACTTTCTTATTCACAGAATGCCACAATAATCTCGTGAATTTTGTTCAGCTTCAACTGTTTTAGAGATAAAATTTTCATTGATCATGGTTTGCAGATTGCTGAGTCCCTTGTTCTGATTACTTCTCAATATTTACAGGCAAATCTGCTTGTTACTTTCTTTTTCAATAAAACAATGTAAGGCTCACAATATGTTCTCCAAATGGCTTTAAATTTGACAATCGTCCAGCTTACGTTTCCTCACAGAATTTAAACTGAGATTAACACTGATTGACATTTCACAGTGCCAATTATGAAATTCTGTTTTTACTTTGCTTCTGGTGCAGTTTTAACTTACACTTACTTTGGCTATTTTCTCTCAGAGAATTGCAAACTACATCAGGTTCAAACTGCAACTAAGATTTCTAGAAATCACCCAAACAAGAATCTTATTAATCACCAGCCATTTTCACGACAATGTAGATGTTTCTGGGCTTTCCTCAAACTGACCTTCATGTTAATAATCACTTATTTACAATTTTGTTCTTATGATGTAGGTAGGTTTTACAACTTCTCAGAATTTATTGACTATCTTTAAATTAATTTAGTTCCACCTAAATAAAACATCTCTCTGGACTGCACTTCTTTGGAAACATCACAGACACCAGATCGCCAGTTCTTTAGCACCTGCTGGTTTATAACTCTAACCTTTTAAGTCTACTAACCTCCCAGCTTATTTTGTTCCTGCATTTTTCCAGCCATGTCCCTGCCACCATATGGTCGATGTCCTTCTACAAATCCCCCTTCCAAGATATGGTTATCTTTGAAAGCTAAACCAATTGTAATGTCTCAGTACTGGATGGTGTGATACAGTAAATGAAAAGGGATGAATTTGCTTCCAAGAGATGATCAAAAATCTAACTCCATGCAGCCATCAAACTCTTAAAAAATGCACTTATATTTATATCCTATTTTTAATAGCCAAACTTGAATTTGTAAAACTAAAAATTATATACCAACAAACATGAACCGCAAACAAGCTATTCACAACAAACTGTTAGCATTAAGGATCTTGTTCACAAAAGTCAAGAAACAAGAAGTGCACCACGAGCCATTGGGATGTGGAAGCTCAGTCACTCCTAACAGCTGAGCCTGATTTGATTACATTCTCTCTGATATCTCATCAGTACAGCTGGATCCATGACCCAGCCAGCAGTTGAGAGCTGGATTTGAGAAGGACGAGAGATTTTCATGAAATATGAAAAATGTATCACACATCAACATAGATAACCTTATACTAATTTTATGGGATGACAAATGGGTCTGAGAAGAAGTAAAGCATTTCCAGATAAATTTCTGACTGGATAATAAATAATTTCTTGTTGGTATTAGTCACATCTTGGGAACAAAACAAATACTAAAGAGTTAACATCGGTAGGTACTTAGCATGGTAAAATGCTCCACAATGTTAAATGTTTTCCTTAGAAGAAGTCTTACCATTGGTCACATCAATAACCCCATTCCACCCTTTTCCACGCAGTGTAACAAATGTCATTGAAGCAATTCTCTTTCAATGCTCCTTGGCATCACCTGTCGAAGTGCAACTTTTAATCCTCTGCTCAAAAAGAGAGTCATCTTGTGTTCTCCTTGAGTATTTGCAAACATATTTTTAAGAGTGTGTATTACTAACATTGTGACGAATCAACTGTTCTCAAAGCAAATGAGAAATCTCTTTAGAGACCTAGCCTGCATGTTGTAGTTCCACTGAATTCCTGGTAATCTCTCTTCTTTCTTTTACCATTTTGGACGAACTGTGCCGTGACCACCTGTTTATATAAATGGGGGAAACACAACAAAATTAAAATTTCCTCCCTGCCCCCCAAAAAATGGCTACACCTACATGATTAAAATTGTGCCATGACTGCTCTGAATAGAATTGCAGTCTTTGGGATCCAGCCCAATTAATTTTGTAGAAATTCAAACATTCAGGTGGAACAAAATGGAATTTGAATAGACTGAAATCAAATTCAATTTGCTTAGAATTCTGGTCCACTGATTTGTAAGTGCCTAATATTAACCAGTTATTTTGTCATCTATAATTTGGAATGCCTATATTGTATTGTAATGAGAACATGCCATTAATTATATATGAGAATTGGAAACATATTGATTTCAAAGGAGTATAAATGTGCAAAGGAACCATACAATACATTGACCAATCAAGATAAGAAAGACTTTTTTATTTAAATAGAGAATTGCAAGTATTTGCTGGACATATTTCTCTATTTCGTCTCTTCATTTACTTTACAAAATGGATCAACTACCAAGGCTAGACAAGTAAATTGAAACAGTCAAATATTATACTTAAAAATGAATTTAATAAGGTTGGCATGGTAGCTCAGTGGTTAGCACTACTGTCTCAGAGCACCAGGGATCTGGTTTGATTCAACCCTTGGGTGACTGTCTGGGTGGAGTTTGTACGTTCTCCCTATGTTTGCATGGGTTTCCTCCCACAGTCCAAAGATATGCAGGTTAAGTGGGTGGGCCGTGGTAAATTGGCCATAATGTCCAGGGATGTGCAGGTTAGGTGAACCTACTTGGGAAATGTAGGTTTGCAGGGAGGGGGTGGGGGTGTGGGTCTGGGTGGGATGCTCTTCAGAGGGTTGGTGCGGACTCAATGGCCCAAGTGGCCTGCTTCCACACTGTAGGGATTCTATGAATGCATTTATGTCATGTTTAAAAACAATTTTACATGTTTTATGTCTGAAGCAGTCATTGGTAGGGGTAGAGCATGGGCTATTCAACGTCTTCGAAAGGTGTTTCTGGTCATGCTTCTGTACATTTGGGGACCAATGGCCATCTGTGCAGTAATTTGCATTAATATAGTGTTACATAATGATTCAGCAGCAGGATCACAGATGTGCCTTTTTCAGCCACAAGCTCTCCAGAAATCAGCTGACAAGTACAGACGGCATATATGCAGCTAGCATACAGTATGCAGCAGTTGGCATATAAGGTTTCCTTGATGCCCACATGGTCTGTTGTAATGGTATATGTGAAATAACGTTGCTTTCGGCAATGACATTGTTGAGTTAAGGCAGCTAAACTCTCCAGTATCTCCTCTCTCTCTATGCTAAATTATTCTAATATTCACCCTGATGTTTATATATGTGTAATCCTTTTTCCATTGTGAAGATCAATGCAAAGTATGAATTAAGGGCTATACCCATACCCGTGTCCCTATAGAGAATACTTCTATATTCCCCCCTGAACCTTTTCTTTACATATTTTAAAAGAAAGTTGTTTAGGTTTACCTTTATTTTATCTGCCAATGTTCTCTCATGAGCTCTCAGATGAGCAATGAGCTCTCTTTGCTCTCCTAATTTTGTTATTAAGTTCCCTCTGCACTTTTATGTTTCTTGAGAGACCCTGATATATTGAGTCCTCAGTAACTGTTGTAAGCTTCTATTTTTTTTCCCCTTATTCCAACCATTCATATGCAGGGTCTGGTCCTTGTCTCACCTTTGTCTTTACAGAAGCATATTTTCCCTGCAGTCTCCTCCCTGAATGCCTTCTAACACAGTTTTACTGGCAAGTAAATGCTCCCATTCCACATGGGCCAAATTGTACCTTGTCTGAGTAAGACGAGGGTTTTCTTAGCTTGCATCTTTTATACCCAGTCCATCCTTATCCTTTTCTATAACTATTCTAAATCTAATAGACTTATTGTCACTATCTCCAAAATGCTCCCCTACTGATAGGCGTTCTACCTGCCAGGGCTTTTTCCCAAATATTAGGTCCAGAACTATTCCGTTCTTTGTTGGTCTTTTTACATACTGGCTAAGAAAGATCCCTGGATACAATTTAAGAATTTAGTTCCTTCTTTGCTTCGCACACTAACGCTATTGATTAGCTAACTAAAATCCCCTACTATTATCACCTTTATTATTCCTACACTTCTCTGAAATGTTGATTGTATGCATGAGCTTCTATATCTTCCTGACTGTTTGGGGGTCTTTGAGTACACATTCAACTGTATGTTTATGTAGGGATTGTAATGAGGTCAGCCAGGTGGAACTCATAAATTATGAGTTCCGTAAGTGAACCAGGTTAACAGCCCCAAGTCAGGGATCCCTGGCTGACAGATAAGAACAGGAATGTCAGACATCTGAGAGCTGGCTCTGTGGGAGCTCGATCAGCGTCAAGGACTCTCCATGGGTCAATAAAGGATGACTTGGCAATGGGACACTGGTCTCTGTCGAGTTATTTCAGTGTGTCCCTTTTTGAGTTTTTTTTTATTTCTACGCATATTGCCTTGTTTGATAATGCTTCCGAGGTATCATCATTCCTTACAGCTATAATTTGTTCCTTGATCATTTTAAGTACATCATAAGCAGGAATATTGAGCTGCCAATCCTGCCTATCTTTCAGCCAAGTCTTGGCCATAGCTATGATGTTATAATCTCACATGCCTATCTGCATCTTCAGTTCATTGATGTTATTCATCAGGCTTCTTGCATTAAAGTGAGGATGTTGATCCAAATACTGTTTATAGTCCAACTTGTCCAGTTCCTACCTCCTCCAGAAATGATACCAATGCCTCAGGAATGTTAAGACTCTCCCTCCTGCAACATCTCTCCAGCGATTCAACAGTTCTAGCTTTCTATTCCTAAGTTTACTACTGTGTGGCACAGAGAATTCTGGAGATTACTACTTTGAAGTCCAGGTTCTCAATTTCCTACCTAGCTTCTTAAAGTCTACTTGCAGCACTTCACTTCGCTTTTTTCCTATGTATTGGTCCTAACATGGGGCACAATCTTGTTCTTCAGAATGTGCTGAAGTTAGTCCATGACATCCTTGACCTTGGCACCCAGGAGACATCATACCATTCTGAAGTCAACATCTATGGCCACATGAAAGCACGCCTATTCCTCTCACTAACGTATTTCCTATTACCTATTCCCTTCCACACTTCCTCCCCATGCTCAAGTAGCTGGCCCACCCACAGTGCCATGGTCTCGGCATCCACAGAGGAAGCCTCATTCTCAACATTTTCTAAAGCTGGTAAGTGGCTTCCAAGCCAGATGCACTTAGGGAATTCCGTCACTACCTGCCCAGGCCACTCCATCTGTCCCAAATGACCTGTATCCTAGATGTATCAAAGCCTTTTTATAAGGTCCTTCAGTGCAGACTGGTTAAGAAAGTAACAGCCCATGGAATCCAAGCCAAAGTGACATGTTAGATCCAAAATTGGCCGAGAGGCAGGAAGTAAAGGGTAATGGAAGAGATAAAAGGTACTGCAGATGCTGGAGAATCCGAGATAACAAGGCGTGGGGCTGGATGAACACAGCAGGCCAAGCAGCAGCATAGAGGAATAGGAGAGTTGTTTCTGTGACTGAACATCTGTTTCCGGTGGAGTTCTGCAGGGCTCATAGATGGGACTCTTGCTGTTTGTGGTGTACATTAAGGATTGGGATTTCAACGTAGGGTCAAGAAAACTGTAGACTATGTGAAAGTTTTGGGGTAATAAATAGCAAGGAGGATAGCTGTAAACTGCAGGAGGACATCAACAGATTGGTCAGCTGGACAGAGCAATGGCAAATGGAAATCAGCCTGGAAACATGCGTGAGATAAGGCACTTGGAAAGCGTTTATAAGGCCCTGAAAAGTACTGAAGATCATTGTGGCACTGGTGTGCATATCCACAGATCCATGAAGGTAGCAGGGCATATAGATGAGGTGGTTAAGATGCCTTATTGAATACTTGTCTTTATTAGTTGAGGCACAGAATACAACAACAGGAAGGAAATTGTAACTGTAAAATGCTGGTTAGGTCACACCTGGAATACTGTGCATTGTTCTGGTCACCACATTATAGGAAGAAGGTGATTAGACTAGAGACAGCGCTAAGAAGATTTACTAGGATGCTACTTGGGTTGTAGGGTTGAAGAACGGGGATTGGTTAGGCTGAGGTTATTTTCCTTGGACCAGAGAAGGTTGAAATAGGGTCTGATAGAGATGTGTACAATTATGTGGACCATAGATAGGGTGGATAGGAAGATACTTCTTCCATTAGTACAGGGCCAATAACCAGGGAGCGTAAATTGAAGGTAAGAAATAGAAGACCAAAAGGAAATTTGAAGAGATTGTTTTTCCATTAAGAGAGTGATGGCAGTCTGAAACCCATTTCCCAAAAAGATGGTTGCATCAGAAATTCTCATAATGTTTAAGCAATATATAGATATTCACTTGTGTTGTCAGACCCTCCAAGGCTATAGGCCCAAAGCAGAAAAATGGGATTAACGTAATCAGATCTTTGTCAACTGGTGCAGACACGATGGGCTTAATGGGCCCTTCAGTATTGAAAATCTGGGACTTATTTTCTATCAAATAAATGAGGTGAAATTGAATGTTCATTACTGTTTATCAAACATGGTAATTAAGAATCATTCAGATTAAGGTGTTAAATACTTGGGAACAATTTACCACAATAAACTGCAGTAGAATATGCAAGAGCAGACTCTAACTCATTGACTGAATGTCCCAAACCCTACATCTTCCTTATTATTTGTCAACTATTGTCGGAATTCTTATGCCAGTCCTCCAAGCAACATATTTAGATTAAGATGTAGGGTCGTGGTGAGGAATCCTCAGAAAGCCCTGTTCTTTCCCTATTGTCAAAAAGTCAAAGGTAGGGCTGGACTTCTTGGGGAGGAAACAAAGATCAGGACCATTTACAGGTCTTGAAACCACACCCAGTGAAACTGGTCACTCACCTGAAATTTATCCCAGGGTGACCAATTATGGGCTAGTGGGCAGGTTGGTTGTCAAATTAAGGTTGACAGATATACCTTTCCAAGATGGAAAGACAATCTAATACCTGAAGAAGCAGCAGGCTGCAATGAAAACTAAGTAAGAGAGAGGGTATGATCAGTTCAACACAATAGCAGAGCGTGTTGGTGGGAAAACATCTCTACAAGCTGCCTGCCACCAGGTATCCAAATTGACTTCTGCTGCCTACAAGGACCTGGAGATCAAATGGAAAATTCTTGTTTGTCTTCTTTAATTTATTCAATTAGATTGTTACTGGCACTGATCAGTTATTTGCCAAGTACAGGCAAATAGCCCAGGACTTGCCATTTCACGGGGCTATTTACAACGCAAACATGTATCTAATCCTGTTCTCAGGAGAAGCCAAAAAATCAACCTATTAGGTCCAAAATAGGTGAGAAATTGTTAGCTCCAACACTCTTAATAGAGTCTGAAAACGATAAGATAAAACACCAGGTACAAAGGATAAGATGAAGATATGTAGACGTACAGTGTGTTAGCATTGATATATGGTCCTGACACTTAGACATTTACCAAGAAACTGCAAATGAAATTTGGAAGTGCCTGAAAAGAGCATTAGATGTCAGCTGAAAAGTTCATATCCCCAGTGAAATATTATGCAAGGAGTTTGGAAAAAAAACAGCGATAAGCCACAAGAGGGTGAAATGTAGTTGGCTGATCGTTCACACCAAATAAAGAGCCAATTTAAAAACTATTATTCTGGGAAGCATATTCAATCAGTATAGGATTAAAAAAAAAGTCATGGAAGAATTACCATCATACATGGTACATAAAACGGTGTAGAAAACAGTCACATGGGTTTTGATAGTCCTCAATGATGTTGATGTGGTAGAATCACTACATGAGAGTTTCATCTGACCTCAATTTCTTCCCAAATACTGTATCATGTGACCAGTTGCAGAATACAGTTTACTAAGTTCAACAACCATCTTATTACTAAGTCTACAAGATGTCAGCAGTCAGCTCGTCAAGGATAATGATCTTGAAAGCTTATCGTTAATAATATATCGGTCTTCTGTGAAGAACAGTGTCAGGAATCATGCTGGTTTTCATGACAAACTGCTTTGGAATTCAATTGTATCCTACTTTTACTGTTAATGATATTATTCATGCATAATGTGTTTCTAATTGGTGAATAATAAGAAAAGGATGTGCATTTATATAGTGCATTTCACAACAACCATATATCCCATAGCGCTTTACAGCTAATGAAAAAACGCTTTCTGAAGTTTGTCATTTTAGTTAGAAGCAAAGAAAATAAGAGCAGGAGTAGGCCATTTGGTCCTTCAAACATGTTTTGCTATTCAATATGATCATGGCTGATCATCCAATTCATACTGTGTTCTCACTTTCTCCCCAAACTTTTTGATCCCTTTAGGCCTAAGAACTATATCTAATTCCTCCTTTTGAAAGCATTTAGTGTATTAGCCGCAATTGCTTTGTGTGCAGAGAATTCCACAGGCTCGCCGCTCTTGAGGCGAAATAATTTCTCCTGACCTTAGACCTAACTGGCCTATCCTATATTCTTAAACTGTCACCCCTGGTTCTGGGCAGCCCAGTCATTAGGATCACCCTTCCTGTGTTTACCCAGTCTAGTCCTGATAGAAACTTGTAAAATTCTATGACATTTTCCTGAAGATCCTTAGATGGGAAATGCAACCCTTAACTTGCACAGAAACAGTCATTAGAGCAAGGCCAGCTCTTCTGATGTTGATGTAGGAATAAATATTGGTCAAGTTACTCAAGACTGTTCTTTTCTTGACATAGTGCCTTGCGATTTCTTAAGTTCACTTCAGAGTGCCAACAAGGTTTGATGTCTCGTCCAGACAATAATGATTCAAGCAACAACGCACTCTTTCAATATTGCACTGGAATGTTGATCTCTATTTTGATCCTTACTTCTTTAGATTTGGACTATAATCCACAAATTTGATGGTTGTGCTACTAAAATAACCACAGTTGGCACTGATTAAGGTTTGCTCCTAACTATTGCAATAAATTGATACACAATAGAAATCCAGACCATATAAAAGAAATGGTGATTAAATTCTTTTGAAATGCATTTTTTTACCTTTAAGACTTATTACAGCCACAGTGAACATAAGAACAAAAATATCCATCAATGTGACAGACTTTATTGTCCCTGTAAATCACAGATGCTAATTTATTTATTATGAGAGTACAGCCAGAGAAGATACTAAGAAATGCATTTTATTCGTGAAGTCATTTCTGCATTTATTATTGAAGACAAGACTCTTTTAGTTTGATGTTCTAAGCAGGCAATGGCAGCAGAAAGCCTTCCTGCTGATGAGTCTGTTTCTATTTATTGCTGCTGTTTGTATTTATTGCTGCCTTGTGAGTTTTTTCTTCAAAAAAATTACAAATATCTTCTCATTGAAATGTTGATAAGTGTGTTGTGGTTGTTGTGCATATAAACTCTCACAAGGCATTTGACAATGTACCATAAAATAGGTTTGTTAACAAAATTAAAGATCATGGAATTAAAGGAGCAAAGTCTATATTGATATGACATTGATGAAAAAGAACAAAACTGGTAAATTAGTGGGGAACAGTTGGTTTTCCTATTGCAGAGAAATGTGTAGTAGAGTCCTCCAGGGGTCAGCATTGGCTCAATTGTATATGTTAATGTCATGAATCTGGGTATACTGAACATACTTTCAAATGTTACATGTGCCATATAACTCAAAGATGTAGCAGATAGTGAGAAAGACCTAAGATGTGTATAGACAGATTGTAAAAAATGGGCAGACACACAGCAGGTGGTATTTAATGTATTACAAATCAGTAATGTTATGCCAAGCTATCGTTACAACATAGTTAGTTATTACCAGGGTGGAGTATTGTGACCAATTCTGGCCACGATATGTCAGAAAATATCTCAAAGCTTTAGAAAGAGCACAGAAGGGATTCACTGCAATAGAACCAGGGCTAGAAATCCTCAAGTTATTATCCGAACAGCAGTGAATTTTGAGGGAAGATTTGATAGGAGTGCTCATAATCTCTTGGTAGTGTAGTTAAGGAGCAAATATTTCCAATGTTAGGAAAAGGGTATTCAGAAGACATAGATGAATGGCAACTGAAAGTAGAAACATCACAAAAAAATGCACATGCTGAGGTACAAGGTTTCATTATTGTAAAGACAGTAGTTTTTTGTCGTTTTTCTGTACTTTTGACTATGGACTGGAATGGGAAAAAAGAACTCTTAAAAACCAAGGGTTATTTGAAGGATTGCTGCACTTTTTAAAAACAAGTAACCTGCCACTCATTGTAAGTACTGTTTACACAGCTGCTTATTGAAGCAAAAGTGGAAGCTTAGCTTGCAATTAAGCTGGAGCCAAGAGGTATAAGTGAATGGAGCATTAGCTAGGAACAAATAGTTGATTGATCTGTGGAACAGTGACCAGCTATTGATGGCAAAATCCTTCGCCCGCCAACAACTGTGTGAATGGATTCTAGGTAGCTAAAGAGTGTGAGTGTTTTGGCAGAAACCATCAGAGCTCTGGAGAAGAAGGAACTGCTTTTGCTTCGCGGTAAGAAGCATCTCAAGTCCAAACATTTATTCCCTTTCTCAGTTGTTTTAAGCTGTGCCTTTTAATTAGATCTATTTAATTATGAACCAGTCACCCTCTTCTTCCGTAAAACAAAATAAAGCATTGAAGTCAAAAGACCAAGAAGCACTTTGTGATCAGCAAAAGAATCATCTCAGCAAACCCTGTGGAAAGGGACAACTGAACTATGATCCCAGTCTTCCCATGGCCTATAAACCCAAGTTTTGTTCCTGTCTTTGTCAGTTTTTGTGTCTGTGTAGAGGGGACTTATAAGTGGGTTAGAGTTTAGCTAGTAGAGTTAGAGTCAACAGTTCATAGCAGTTTAACTTTATTTAGAATCAATTTATTCATAACAAATAGTCATTTCTGTTAAGTATTGAAACTCGGTCCATACTTCTTGTCAACTTGGTTCTAAAAGACTATTTAACTGGAGAATTTACTGTACTTTTAACATTTAACTTTTTACATACGTAATAACTTCAGGAATTGTGAGGAAAAAATAAAACAAAGAACTGCAGATGCTGGAAATTTGAAACAAAAACTGAAATTGCTGGGAAAATGCAGCAAATCTGGCAGCTTCTTTTCTGTGGAAAGAAAGCAGAGTTAACATTTCAGGTCCAGTGACCCTTCTTCAGAACGAATTGCAGCGAGGTAAAGGTTGGTATATATGCTGAAGATAGCCAAACCCCCTCTACCCCATCTTCAGCATATGTACTAAGTTTTTTCTGAGCTACAATCAGTTCTGAAGGAGAGTCACTGGACCCCTTGAAATGTTAACTCGGTTGCCTTTCCACAGATGTTTCAAGACCTGCTGAGTTTTCCAAGAAATTTCTGACTCTGGCCCAGGAATCATGGGGCTCAATTTCCAGCTCACCACCCCATTAGGGCATAACGTTATCTAGACAGTACTCCCTGATATGGTGTTTGAAACAGATTCAGTATTAACTTCCAAAAAGACAGCCAGACAGCAAACAAACAACTAACAGATTATTGGATACATACTTGGGATTAGCATTAATCTGAATTGAACTTTATTCAATTTAAGTTTGACTTTGAAGAGACTTGAAAGCTTTTGAGAGAACAGAGGAGAACTATGAGAATGGTTATAAGATGAGAGATTACATTTACATTGAAAGATGGGCAAATTTGAGGGTGTTCTTGTTCGAAAACGCATGAGTAAGAGGAGATGTGATGGAGGTGCATAAAATCATGAATATATGATTGCATACTTGGGATTAGCATTAATCTGAAATATTATAAATTTTAATCATTGAATCATGGATTTTTTATGATAATAGCAAAATTTGACATTCCACAAACTTAAAATCAAGTTTTCAACATTGTAAAGGATTTCTTAAGCAGAAATTATGACTTTAGTATGCAGTTAAAGCCCAGTTACACTTCATTCCACATGATGTAACTTTTTCACTGAATTTTATGGTGAGACTAATAGCTGAACAGTGCTAATGTCTTCATCAGTTCAGTGATCTCTATTTAATCACAGTCTGAAAGTATTCAAGAGCACACACTATGGAGAAGTGCAGCATCACCAACAGAAAGTTCAGGATTCTGTATTTAATTGTTTGTTTGGATGCTAAAGGTTGCCATCAGTTTCAGAGGAATAATGACAGTGAACGTGAACAGTTTCGCATTCATTGCTATTTCATAATCTGAGCCATTTGAGAAAAAGTTGTCACCATTGTTGTTACTGGGCATAGAATTCATCTTGTACACAAAAAGAAAATGTTACAGCTTGAAACTAGAGTTCACAATTTGACAAAAAAACATGTGCGACTGTAAGAGGCAAGAGTTGTAAATACGACTGCCAGAAGGAAGAGAAAGGCCTAAGGGCAGATAGAAAGATAGAATAATGACAGACTTACCAAGGGATTGGTTGAAGAACTGGTGACTGACAGGAAAAGAAGCAGAAGTATTATCTAGGATTGTAGTAACACTAAGTAAAATGGGAGGAACCAAAAGAAGAAGAATTTGGACTGTGTTCTGGGAGAATATTCTTGTAATTTTTAATTTTTGAATTTGTCTAAGCCTGTTTTATATTTCTACTTTAGGTCTTGAATTAGTTGTAGAAATAATTTCAGGTTTATCAGAATCAATGTCTTACCAAAATATTCATGCAATGAATTCAAGCAAAAATTAGTAAAGTGTGAATTCAAGTAGGTTTCTGGAGCGTTTCTGTCCAAGAGCTCTATTGCATTGTCTCATGCAATTTTCCACTGTTCAACTCATTATAAAATTACCACACATTAAGGAATTATTGGCAGGAAACCTAATCACAATAAAAATCAGATAGTCTTGTCATGCAGATCATATGGGTAGATTAAAGTGGGAGTACAATGTTGGAAAATATCATTACTCATGATTCTTGCCTCAAAAGGAGAAAATCCAGTCTAGGATCTCCCATTTAAGACAGAGAAAAGAAGGAATTTCTTTGCCACTGGATCATTGTTCTTTACTGAAGGTCAATTTTCTGTCCCACACAGCAGCAGGGGCTAAGTCATCGAATGTATTCGTGGCAGGACTTGGATAAAATTTTGAACTACAAAGTTTGAGAGTAGGCAAAGGGAGTTGAAGCCACAATCAGATCAGTTGTGATCTTCCTCAGTGGCAGAGCAGACTCAAAGGGCCACATGGCCTGCTGTTGCTACTTTTTTTTTAATGTAAGTTGCAACTGCTAGCTAGTCAGTATAACATTGATGCTAGTGAAGCTTTTAGTTTACTTCCTAAATAGTTAATTCTAACAGGAACTTAGACATGTGTGGACTAATAAAGAGAACCAGCAAGGATCTGTTAAGGGCATAATATGTTTGAGATACTTGATTTGAGTTTATTGATGAGGCAAAGTAACAGAAGGAGTGAATGTTGTCAGGAAACCAAAAAAAAACACATTAGTTTGTTAGCAAAATTGAAACTGATGGAGTAAAAGGGCAGCAACAACATGATACAGAATTTTGGTTACATTCCGTGAAAGAAAGAAAGTCAAAGTGAATGGTTGTTTTTTTGGACTAGAATAAGACATCTATGAGTATTGCCCAGAATTAAATATTGTGGTCATTGTTCTTTTGATACACTTCGATGATTTGTGTTAACGCACGCAGGGGTCAATCTCAGAGATAAAAACTTGTAATGTTGGTTGAAATTTAAAGAAGATGGACTTCAAAGGGATGTAGATATATCATTCGGGTTGCACAAATACATGGGAGATGAAATTCAACACAATAACATGTAAGCCAATGCATTTGGCCAGAAAGAGGAGGAGAAACAATTCTTTTGAAATGGTATAATTTTAAAAAATGTGCAAAAGCAGAAAAACCTGGAGGCATTAATGCACAAAATTTTGAAGGCAGCAAGAAAGATTAACAGTGTGGTTAATAAAGCCTATGGGATGCTTAGCTTTACAAATAGAGGCAGTAAGTTCAGAAGCTAGGCGGCTATGTTAAGATAACGAAAAAGTAATATTTTATCCCTAGATGGACTACATTGTTCAATTTCAAGTTTGACTTTGAAAAGACTTGAAGGCTTTTGAGAGGACAGAGGAGAACTGTGAGAATGGTTGTAGGATGAGGGATTACATTTACATTGATAGTTGGGCAAATTTGAGGTTGTTCTTGTTTGAAAACTTACAAGTAAGAGGAGAGATGTGATGGAGGTGCATAAAATCATGAATATATGATTGCATAAATGGCTAAAGAATTAATAACCACAAGGCACAGATTAAAGGTGACTGGCAAAAGAACCAGAGGCGATATGAGAAAAAACCTTTTCTACAGAACCAGTGTTTAGGATTTGGAAGACATTGTCTGATAGCTGGTAGAAACAGATTCAAAGTAGCTTTCAAAAAAGAATTGGATCAATACTTGAAGGAAACAAATAATTCCTGAGTTAGGCAGAAAATGCAGAGAGTGGAACTAACTAGATCATGCTTTAAAAGATCCGGTGCTGAGTCAATGACCTGACTGGCCTCCTTTTATGTTGTGCTCTTCTATTATTTTGACTGGATTGGCTTTGTGCTTTGTTTCAAGAAAGCTTTGTGTGTGAAATTTAAGAAAACCCTCTCCACAATGAAAATGTTTCATTACAATTGTATCTTAGAAGCCAACAAAAATCATGACAGTATTTTCTTCGTGGAAGAGGAAAAGAGTTGGTGACGGTCAGTGTTATGAAACAAGTGCACATCATAGTTTGGTTCCAGCTTGCATTTTGCAGGAGATGAAAGTGATGCAGACAAGGAAAAGGCACAAGTGGATCAAAGAAGCAGACATGGACTGAGTTGACTCCAATCAGTGGCATTGTATCAGACCAGCAGATGGTAGTGTTGCAACATATTCCTTATTCTTATTATAAAGTTTTGCCTTCAGCCGCATTGAAATTGTTTTACCGACAAGCAAATGTATTTGGTTTGAACTTGATGCAATATTTTTGATGATTAGCATTCAGTTGCTGCTCTAAAATGTTTAGAATGTGAATATTTACAGGTGTGCAAAAAGACTAATGATGACAATGGGCAGATCATCAAACAGAAAATAATGTTGGACAGAATTCATGCTGACAAAAATGTATTTTGATAAATTTTATATACATTGCAGAAAAAAAAACCTGATGCACACAGATCAGGCACAAAATAGGTAGAGTAACTACTTCATCCATCAGTGCATGGCAATCTGAGGCAAATTTAGCTTTAATTCTCATTCAGATGCTAGCAGCAATCTGTGGGTGCCCTGGTGCAATTCATCAGTTGAATATGATGGATAAATGGCTAGCTCAAATGATAACTCAACTAGCAGATTGGATCCAGATTGTAGAGAGCAAGAGGCACTCAAAGGCACAGACTGTGGAACTGGAGTTATTTCAGTGAGCTTAGGAGGCACACACCAGCTTTTCTGGGATCAGATCAATCCTTAAATTCCATTTGAGCATTTTTCAGCAGCCCCTTTAAGGTAGGCACAATGTATGATTCAACACATTCTTTGCCATTTGTATCAGAACTGAGCCTTCAAGCTCCAGTATGTTTAAAGTGCCTAATGTCTGTTTCAGACCTGTAAGACTAAAGGCCGAGAAAGCCAACATGGTGTCCAGTGCATTTCATTTGTCCATTGTATGTGGCAAATTTAACACAAAACAATTTTATGTTGGAAAAATAACTACCTTGAATTTAATTTCTCCCCCAGTGGATGCATTTAAACATGGTTACGCTTACATTTTAATAATGCAACCACACAGTTTATGGGTAGATTATTTAACGTCAGTTTCTTATTAAATACGGAGAAATGCTTCAGCAGAAATATTTAAACTCATTTAAAGAGCACATCCATGTCAATTTATCTGCTTATTTTCTAAAATTTTACTTATGAACAATAGCATGAATGAGCTTTGTCAAAAGATTACCGCCTTTGATAATAACACTTAAAATTTTGGAAGATTGTTTGGGAAGATTCCCGAAGAAATTCATTATACTTTTATAAATGCTGCTAAATATTGCCAAATAAACATTTTTTATTTATTTGTTTTCTTGAATAATGAGGAATAACACAGTTGTTGAATTATCAGACTCCTGTGACATTATGTTAAATTGCTATTAGCATGTTTGTTAGAGCATGTTCATAATGTCGATGTTATTATCACTTTGCTGCTACGTTACTAACACTGTAATAACATTTTAACCGTTAATCTTCAATAAACCTTCTGGATGATTGCTCTGTGCTTCTATTGATTGCAACTATCAGTGGGAGCAATCAAATATGAAAGCAGTTATTATGAATTATTATTTCCAAATTGTCAGTATACTTCAGGCATTTCATACTATTGTTTTCATCTCTGGAGTTTCTCCCTCAGTCAAGGAGAAATAATTTTGTTTTATAATACAAGAAAATGTATGGCTGCATTTAAAAAGATCTACACCAACTGATTTAGTTATGTGATGCTGCAACACCACCTGTGACATATCTTATTACCTTAATTTTGCAAATATAATCAAAATAACAATTAGGAAAATGATTTAAAATTAAGTGCACAACTGTGTTGTATGCTTCTCTGTGTGAGACAAGACAGAAAGAGAAAGACAGTAAATTAGAAGTTATCATTCAACCACAGAATGCTATTGACTTTCATGAACATTTGAAGCTTAACATTTGTGGCTTATAATGTTATTAAACACCCCCAAGTGGGACCCCTCAGAAGCTCAGCTGGCAAAAAACCTTGAGTTTCTGAGCCAAACATTCAGGGAAGAAATCAGATTCAATTTCTGATCTGTGGTTGAGTTAGCTCATTTTGGCTTTGTTGAAATAGAAAGTCTAACTCCATGATTAAACTACAGATAATCCATATAATACGTAACTATGTCAAACAATCAAAATGTCAGTTAATTTGTTATGGCTAGATGAATATCCAGATACTGGGAAAGATATAAGTTAATGAAATAGTGAACGCTAATACTAAATAGCACAGAGTCCCCGAACCAAAACTCGTAGGAATTCCATGTGTTTCAGACCAAGTTGATTAGCTTGCTTAAGGGTCCAATTTGGCACCAATGCCAATGTGCCCATTCATCGTCAAGTGCACTACCTCCACAGCATTATTCGTTTTCCCTGCTCTATAAGCACCCAGTTTGTATGCCAGAGTGATTCAGAAACTTAACACAATATTTAAGTAAAACTGACATGCTCAGCACTTCTCTAGGCATGTGATAAACTTGCCTAGCTATTCATGATGCTGTTGAGAACACTACATCCATGGATTCTAATACAGTCAAAACACACATGCCAATTCATGCTGCATTACACTGAATAAAAAGCGACAGGCCTGAACACCAATTTCTGAAATATAACATGGATTTTTAAGATGAGCAATACTCAGAGCTAAATACAGTTGAATGCTCCTTTGGTAGTTTGTGCTAGAAGTATAGGCAGATTTAAGACCATCTACTTTCTCACAGAAAATAGCATATAGACAGAAGATGGGAACTCGAATGCAAATTGTAGGACAGCCAAGAAATTCAAGCACCTAATGAATAGAGGATACAACTTTTACACTTTACTGCCATGGCCAAAGGAGAAAAAAAATAAGAAGCAGCTTGCAAGATTATAGGGTGTAGGAGCAGAAGTAGGCCATTCAAACCACTGAATCTACGTTACCATTCAATGAGATCATGGCTGATCTAATGGCCTGTAACTCCACGGTGGCCTGAAACTCTTGATACCCTTATTGATTAAAAATTTGTTTATGTCAGCTTCAAAGTTATAAAATTACATAGCCCCTAAAGCCCCTGTTATGGACAAGACCAAGCCCCCTAAAAATATATGAAGAAAATAGCCTAGACCCTAACTTTTTCTTATTTTAAAGGCAAGTGCCAGGTGTTGCATCCAAGATACAATTTAATTGGTCAAACTACCAGTCTTGAAGCAAAACATACTTTATGCATACACTATAGTTAAAATACAATAAAAGAAAGGATTGGAATAACAACTCTATTGTTAGAGTAACAGATTAGATTATTACAGACAACTAAACATTAACTGTTCCAATATTGTAACATCCCATAATCACACCCTTGGCAAAGGAAGATTCGGTAAAATAGATTGTCTCACATGTAATTCTCGCAGCAGGAAGAGAAGCTTTAGCTGTAACTGAGAGGGAAAACAGCTTCAAGACCCCAGCAGCAACTGCTACTGAAAGCTAAAAGTAAAAAAAAACAAAATATTGGATCTGCGGGAGCTTGACCCAACCCAATCAAGCTGCTTCTATTGTTCCAACTTAAAAAGGCCTCACACACTCCGAGTTCAAGTGAAGACAAGCATCCAGCAGAGGATAATGATGATGCTGATTGGCAGTATGGGGTGAAGATTTGCATCAGTGCAGTCACCACTAACAAACGGGGGTTAGAAGAGGAAATGTTGTCAAGGGGTATTTGTGGTCCACTTTGGAACCAACAACATAGGCAAGGCCAGGAAAGACGACCTGTTCAGGGATTATTAGGAGCTAGGAATGAAATTAAAGAGGAGGTCCTCAAGGGTTGTAATCTCTGGATTACTGCCCAAGCCACGTGAAATTTGGCACAGGGACATGAGAATAAGGGAAGTAAACAAATGGCTAAAAGAGTAGTGTGGGAAAGAGGAGTTCCTTTTCAAGGGGCACTGACATCACTATTGGAACAGAAGGAATCTGTACCATGGGGATGGTCTCCATCTGAACTGAGCTGGGACTAGTGTTCAACCAAAATGGATAAATAGGCTGGTCAACATGACTTTAAACTAGAAAGTGTGTGTGTGTGTGTGTGTGTGTGTGTGTGTGTTGGGGGGAGTGGGGGTTGAAGGGAAAGGTAAAACTTCCCCCAGTAGGCAACAAACCAGCAGGTAGGGGTAGATGGAAAAATATGAAAAAAATGACAGGAAAGGAGAACTCAGGAGAGGTTATTAAAGTCTCCAGCGCAGACACAAATAGGACAGAATGTTTGGAAAGGGTTAGGAATCAAACTTCAAGCACACTGGATAAACAAATTACAATGAGAAGAGGGACAGTTAATACAGGTCTGAAGGTGTTATATCTGAATGCATGCAGTATAAGAAAGAAGGTAAATGAGCCCGTAGTACAGATTGAAATTGGCAGAAATGACATGGTGGGTTTCACGGAGACGTGGCTGCAAAGGGAACAGGGTTACGAGCTGAATATCCAAGGATATACATCCTATTGAAAAGAAAGGCGGGTGGGCAGAGGGGGTTGAGTTGCCTTATTAGTAAGAAATGAAATTAAATCAACAGTAAGAAACAAAGTAGGGTCAGATGGTGTAGAATCTGTGTGGGTAGAGTTGAGAAACCGCAGAGGTGAAAGAAACCATAGTTGGAGTTATGTACAGGCCTCCAAACAGTAGTCAGGAGTTGGGGCGCAAGATACATCAGGAGATAGAAAAGGTGTGTAAGAAAGACAAAGTTATGGTGATCATGGTGGATTACAATATGCAAGTGGACTGGGAAAATCAGGTTGATAGTTGATTGCAAAGAAAGGAATTTGTGGAATGTCTACAAGATGGCTTTTTGGAGCAGCTTGTGGTGGAGCCCACTAGGGAACAGGCAATACTGGATTTGTGCAATGAGGCAGACTTGATAAGGGAGCTTAAGGTGAAGTAACTCTTGGAAGATCACCCTTGGTGATCATAATATGATTGAATTTATTCTGCATGGGAGAAGATAGAATCAGTAGTAATGGTATTACAGCTGAATAAAGGTAACTATAGAGGTATGAGGAAGAGGTGGGCGGAATTGACTGGGAGAGGAGCCTAGCAGGAAAGACAGAGGAACAGCAATGGCAGGAGTTTCTAGGAGTAATTTGGGAGGCAAAGCAAAAATTCATTCCGAGGAAAAAGAAGCATGGTACAGGGAGGATGAGGCAACCATTGCTGACTAGGGAATACAGGGATAAGACAAAAGAAAAAAGAAAGTATATAAAGTGGTGAAGGGCAGTGGGAAACCAGAGGTCTGGGAAGCTTACAAAGACCAACAGAGGGCAACAAAAAAGAAATAAGGTGGGCAAAGATTAAATATGGGGGTAATATAGCCAGTAATATAAAGGAGGACTGTAAGAGTCTCTTTAGATATATAAAGGGCAAAAGTGGACATTGGACCACTGGAAAATGACGCTGGAGAGATAGCAGTGGGGAACAAGGAAATGGCTGAGGAACTGAATAATTATTTTGCGTCAGTCTTCACATGAGTAATATCCCAAAAATTCAAGAGAGTCAGGGGGCAGAGCTGAGTATGGTGGCCATCCCGAAGGAGAAGGTGCTAGAAAAACTGAATGGCCTGAAGGTGGATAAATAATCATGACTATATCCCAGAGTTCTTAAGGAGATAGCTGCAGAGATCCTGGAGGCATCATTGGTGATCTTTCAGGAATTGCTAGAGTCAGGGAGGGTCTCAAAGGACTGGAAAATCATGAATATGACACCCCTGTTTAAAAAGGTGATGGGAAAAAGACTGAAAATTACAGACCAAATAGCCTAACCTCGGTAGTGGGTAAGGTTTTAGAGTCCATTGTGAAGGATAAGATTTCTAAATACTTGGAAGTACATGGTAAAAAATGGCAAAGTCAGCATGATTTCATCAAGGGGAGGTCATGCCTGACAAATCTGTTAGAATTCTTTGAGGAAGTAATGAGCAGGTTAGACCAAGGAGAGCAAATGGATGTTATCTACTTTGACGTCCAGAAGGCCTTTGACAGGGTGCTGCAGGGGAGGCTGCTGAGTAAGATAAGGGCCCGTGGTGTTAGAGGCAAGGTGCTAGCATGGATAGAAGATTGGCTGTCTGGCAGAAAGCAGAGAGTGGGGATAAAAGTGTCTTTCTCAAGATGGCAGCCGGTGACAAGTGGTTTTCCCCAATGTCAGTGTTGAGACCACAGCTTTTCACTTTATACATTAATGATCTAGTGAATGAACTGAGGGTATTTTGGCTATGTTTGCAGATGATACAAAGATAAGTGGAGAGCCAGGTAGTATTGAGGAAGCGGGGAAGCTGCAGAAGGATTTGGACAGGTTAGGACAGTGGGCAAAGAAGTGGCAGATGGAGTACAGAGTGGGAAAGTGTGAGGTCATGCACTTTGGTAAGAAGAATAAAAGCATGGACTATTTTCTAAATGGGGAGAAAATTCAGAAGTCTGAAGTGCAAAGAGACTTGAGAGTTCTAGTCCAGGATTCTCTCAAGGTAAACTTGCAGGTTGTGTCAGTTGTTAGGAAGGCAAATGCGACTTTGGCATTTATTTTGAGATGACTTGATTATCAAAGCAGGGATGTGCTTCTGAGGCTCTATAAGGCTCTGGTCAGGCCACGTTTGAAGTATTGTGTGCAGTTTTAGGCCCCTTATTTCAGGAAAGATGTACTGGCCCTGGAATAGGTTCAAAGGAGGTTCATGAGAATGGTCCAAGGAATGGAAAGCTTAACATATGAGGAACGTTTGGGGACTCTGGGTCGATACTCAATGGAGTTTAGAAGGATGAGGGAGTATCTAATTGAAACTTACAGAATACTGAATGGCCTGGACAAAGTGGATGTTGTGAAGATGCTTCCTTTGGTAGGAGAGACTAGGACCTGAGGGCACAACCTTAGAGTACATAAGAACATAAGAACATAACATAAGAACATAAGAACTAAGAGCAGGAGTAGGCCATCCGGCCCTCGAGTCTGCCCCGCCATTCAATAAGATCATGGCTGATTTTTTTGAGACTCAGCTCCGCTTACCCGCCCACTCACCATAAACCTGAATTGCTTTACCGTTCAAAAATTTATCTAGCCTTGCCTTAAACACATTCAGCGAGGTAGCTTCAACTGCTTCAATGGGCAGGGAATTCCACAGATTCACAACCCTTTGGGTGAAGAAGTTCCTCCTGACCTCAGTCCTACATCCGCTTCCCTTTGTTTTGAGGCAATGTCCTCTAGTCCTAGTTTCACCTGCTCGTGGAAACAACCTCCCTGCCTCCATCTTACCTGTTCCCTTCATAATCTTACATGTTTCTATAAGATCTCCCCTCATTCCTCTGAACTCCAATGAGTATAATCCCAGCCTACTCAGTCTCTCCTCATAATCCAACCCTTTCAACTCTGGAATCAACCGAGTGAATCTCCTCTGCACCCCCTCCAGTGCTAGTATATCCCTTCTCAAGGAGACCAAAACTGCACATAGTACTCCGGGTGTGGCCTCACCAGGACTCTATACAGCTGCAGCATAGCCTCCCTGTTTTTAAACTCCATCCCTCTAGCAATGACAGACAAAATTTCATTTGCCTTTTTAATTACCTGCTACACTTGCAATCCTACTTTTAGCGATTCATGCACAAGATCACCCAAGTCCCTCTGCACAGCAGCGTGCTGCAATTTTTTACCATTTAAAACATAGTCCATTTTGCTGTTATTCCTACCAAAATGGATGACCTCACACTTATCAACATTGTGCTCCACCTGCCAGACCTTTGCCCACTCACTTAGACTATCTATATCCCTCTGCAGACTTTCAGTGTCTTCTGCACACTTTGCTCTACCACTCACCTTAGTGTCATCTGCAAATTTTGACACACCACATTTAGTCCTCAACTCCAAATCATCTAGGTAAATCATAAACAATTGCGGTCAATTGATCCCTGAGGCACGCCACTAGCCACTGACCGCCAACCAGAAAAAACACCCATTTACCCCTACTCTTTGCTTTCTACTGGTCAACCAATCCTCTATCCATGCCAATACATTACCTGTGATACCGTGCAACTTTATCTTATGTGGCAGCCTTTGGTGTGGCACCTTGTCAAATGCCTTCTGGAAATCCAGATACACCACATCCACAGGTTCCCCATTGTCCACCATGCAAGTAATGTCCTCAAAGAATTCCCCCAAATTACTTAAACATAGTCTACCCTTCATGAACTCATGCTGGGTGTTCCCGATGAGAGAATTTGTATCCAGATGTCTTGCTATTTCTTCCTTAATGAGAGATTCAAGCATTTTCCCCACTACCGAAGTTAAGCTAACTGGCCTATATTTACCTGCTTTTTGCCTACTTCTTTTTTTAAACAGTGGCGTCACATTGGCCATTTTCCAATCTGCGGGAACCACCCCAGAGTCCAGTGAATTTTGGTAAATAGTTACTAGTGCATTTGCTATTTCCCCCATCACCTCTTTTAGTACCCTGGGATGCATTTCATCAGGGCCAGGAGACTTGCCTACCTTTAGCCCCATTAGCTTGCCCAGCACTGCCTCCTTAGTGATAATGATAGTTTCTAGGTCCTCACCTGCTGTAACCTTCTTGCCTCCAGTTTTCGACATGTTATTTGTGTCTTCCACAGTGAAGACCAACACAAAATAACTGTTTAATGCCTCGGCTATTTCCTCCTTCCCAGTTATTAAATTGGCCTTCTCATCCTCTAAAAGACCAATGTTTACCTTCGCCATTCTTTTACGATTTATATATTTATAGAAACTTTTGCTGCCTGTTTTTTATATTTTGAGCTAGTTTACTCTCATAATCTATCTTACTTTTCTTTATAACTGTTTTTGTGACTTTCTGTTGGCCTTTAAAGATTTCCCAATCTACTAGTTTCCCACTAATCTTTGCTTTTTTGTATGTTTTTTTTAAAATTTGATACTTTCCTTTATTTCCTTAGACATCCATGGTTGACTATTTCTTTTCCTACAGTTCTTCCTTATCACTAGAATATACTTTTGCTGAGCACTGTGAAAAATCATTTTGGAAGTCCTCCACTGTTCCTCAGTTGACCCACCATAAAGTTTTTGCCCCCATTCTACCTTAGCTAACTCATCCCTTATTCTATCATAATCTCCTTTGTTTAAGCACAGGACATTGGTACTGGATTTAAGCTTCTCTTGCTCCATCTGTATTTTAAATTCGACCATACTGAGATCGCTCTTTCCGAGGGGATCCCTAACTGTGAGATCATTAATTATTCCTGTCTCATTACACAGGGCTAGATCTGGGATAGCTTGCTCCCTCGTAGGTTCCATTACATATTGTTCAAGGAAATTATCATCAGGCCAAATGTTTGTAATTCGCTGAGAATAATATAATAAAATGTGAAATGTTCCAGATGGCGTTCAATTTGCTGTCCTTGCACATATAGACAGGTGTCACTCAACTCATGCGGCTATCACTGGGAGACTCAAAAGAAGTTGTACATTCAGGAAACATCAAGATGCATTCTTCTAGAGGCTTCCCAGAGAAAACAGCTGTTTCAGCTTTTTAGCTCTCACTTCACATTCTCAACAGTTTTTCTCAGAACAACGGCCAAGGCTGAGTTAGAGGATGGGGGTGGCAGTCTTACCTCCTCACAGGCTATATCCCAACAGTACTCAAACAATATCTAGGCCATCAATTTGGATAAGTGAATGTCAGCAAATCTAAACAGTTTCCCAGGCAATCAAGATTGACTCCTTACTTAGCTTAAAACATATGACTTCTAGTTCTTGAAGAAAAGTTATTCCACACTGTCCTTCCAGTCTTCTTTTTAAAATATTGGGTTCAGGAGTTTCCTTAGTACCTTCTTAAGGAAACAAATGTCCACAGTCCATGAGACATAGGAGCAGAAATTAGGCTATTTGACCCATCGAGCCTGATTCACCATTCAATCACGACTGACAAGTTTCTCAACCCCATTCTCCTGTTTTCTCCCTGTAACCCTTGATCCGCTTGACAATCAAGAACCTATCTATCTCCATCTTAAATATACTTAATGACCTGGCCTCCACAGCTTTACTTCAGTTGTTGAATGGCGGGAGTCCGGAAGAGAGCGCGAGAGCAGCCTGGGAAGGTAAGCTTTCGATTATAAAAGTCTTACCTCGCGTGACTGCAGCCTTCAGTTGTTGAGTGGAGGAGGAGTCCCAGAGTGGGTGCAAGGGGTTGGCTGGGTAACAGTTATCTTTCACCCAATAAAATTTGGGAATTAACTAATACCCGAGGCACTACACGTGTAGTGTCTCCCACCCTTCCACCTCCTCTAACCCAATAATAAAGACTAAGTGTAGTGAGCAGGTAAGCTATTTGCATTTTTTTTCCTCATCTCTTTGTCATCTTTCAGGGAGGTCACCTAGACGCCAAATCCCCTGGAAGCAGTTCGGAAGGCAAAGTCAGAGTCTGTTTGAGCATATAATGGAGTAAACTTACTGATGCAGAGAACACTGCAAAACTAAAAAAAAACCAATTAATTTTAAATAATTAACTAAGTAGAGATGGCAGGTCAGATGATGTGTTGTAGCTGCATGATGTGGGAGCTAGCTGATCCCATTGAGAATGGCAGTGACCACATCTGCAGCAAGTTTTGGCCGCTTGAGGAGCTTCGGCTCAAAATTGATGAGCTGGAATCTGAACTCCAAACACTGCGGCACATCCGGGAAGGGGAGAAATACCTGGATGCTGTGTTCCAGGAGGCAGTCACACTTTGTAGATTAACTAATGTTAATTTGATCATCGGGCAGGGACAGCAGGGTGTGACTACGAGTGAGGCAGGTAGAGGGACCCTGAAGACAGGAACACAGGAGCCGCAGCCCTTGTCATTGTCCCACAGGTGTGAAGCACTTGCTCCCTGCGTGGATGAGGAACAGGGCAGCAGGAAGGATGATCAACTGACCATGGCACCATGGTCCAGAGGCCAATCAAGAGGGGCGAGCTGAACGACACATTGTAGTTGTAGGGGATTCCATCATCTGGGGGATAGACAGTATCCTTTGCGAGCAGGATAGAGAGTCCCGCATGGTGTGTTGCCTGCCCGGTGCCAGGGTGTGAGACATCTCTGACCGGCTTGTGAGTATACTAGAGAGGGAGGGGGAGGATCCAGTTGTTGTGGACCTCATAGGTACCAAAAACCTAGGCAGGACTAGGAAAAAAGACCTGTTTCGGGATTATGAAAAACTAAGAAAAAAAATCAAAAAACAGGTCTTCAAGGGCCATAATCTCTGGATTGCTGCCCAAGCCATGTGCAAATTGGCATAGGGAGGCGAGGATCAGGGAAGTAAACACGTGGCTAAAAGAGTGGTGTGGGAAAGACGGTTTCCTTTTCATGGGGCACTGGTATCAGTTCTGGGACAGGAGGGATCTATATCACTGGGATGGACTCCACCTGAACAGGGCCGGGCCCAGTGTTCTGACGAAAAGGGTATATAGGGTGGTCAATAGGACTTTAAAGTAGTAAGTAGGGGGGAAGGGAGGAATGAGCGTCCAGGGAAAATAACAATTAATGTAAGGCAAAGCAGCAAGTTAGCAGGTGACGAGGAAGCTTCAACTCCATTGAAAATTAGGAAAAAAGTTAAAGGGAAGGAGAATTCAAGAGCTGTTAGTAATGGAGGCGATAGGACCCAAAAAGAAGGTGCAAAAACTGGCATAAGGGCACTTTATCTGAATGCTCGTAGCATTCAAATCAAGGTGGATGGGTTGATGGTGCAAATCAAGGCAAATGCGTATGATTTAGTGGCCATTACAGAGACATGGCTACAGGATGGTCATGACTGGGAGTTAAATATCCAGGGGTATCGAACTGTTCGGAAGGACAGACAGGAAGGTAAGGGAGGTGGTGTCGCTGATTTTTAAGGATGATATCAGGGCGGTAGTGAGAGATGATATAGGTACTACTGAACAAAAGGTTGAATCCATTTGGGTGGAAATTAGAAACAGCAGGGAGAAGAAGTCACTGATAGGTGTGATCTATAGGTCACCAAATAACGACATCGTGGTGGGACAGGCAATAAACATAGAAATAGCTAATGCATGTAAAAATGATACAGCAATTATCATGGGGGTCATATCGATTGGTCAAACCAGGTCGGCCATGGCAGCCTTGAGGAGGGGTTGTCATATTATTCTCAGCGAATTACAAACATTTGGCCTGATGATTTTTCCAAAGTTTATCTCGACAGAAACAGTATCTTTATTTTCCATTTTTATGTTTGTGTATTAGGTTAATTCAGTTGGTATATATTTTTTCTGTTCAGACCGTAGCTTTGTAAATATGTCTTGCTTCTATAACAAATCAATACTTTCATTGGTTGTTAGAAAAATGTGGATAAGCCGATATAAAGAAAGTTCATAATACGCCAGAGAGACAGAGAGAGAGAACTCAAGTGCTGCTCAATAACTGTATTGAAGACCTTTTCCATCACCTTGCTGATGATTGAATAAATTCTAGAATACAGGTTTTCAATACCATTGTTAGAATGTTGTCAGGGGTCCAAAGGCTCTTCAGTATCCAATGTCTTCAACCAATTCTCAATACCATCTAGAGTGTATTAAATTGGACAAAAACTAGCATTTGCAATGCTGCCAGCCTCAGGAGAAGGTTGAGATATATCATCCACACTCACCTGTGGCTGAAGATTATTGAAAACCTTTCAAGAAGTCCATATAAACAACATCCATAGACATTCCTCTGCCTACTAACTTAGACACCTCTTCAAAAAATTCAGTGAGGTTTGTCAGACACGACCTGCCTGTCAAGAATCCATCATGGCCCTTCCTGATTAAATGAAAATTTTCAATATGTTTAGTTACCTCCATCCTTGATTACAGACTCCAACAATTTTCTCACTACACATTTTCAGCTAACTGACCTGTAATTATTTAGTTTTCCTCTTATAGAGTCAGAGTCATACAGACCCTTCAGTCCAACTCATCCGTGTCAACAGGTTTTCCAAGCTAAATGAGTCTAATTTGCCTTCATTTGGCCCATATCCCTCTAAGCATTTGCCATTCATGTACCTGATCAAATGTCTTTTAAACGTTGTAACTGCACCCGCGTCTGCCACTTCCCCTTGCAGTTCACTCTGTACCTGTACCACCCCCTATGTGAAAAAGTTGCCTAGGGTAAAAAAAACTCTGCTATTAACATTATCCAAGTCCATCATGATTTTATAAACCTCTATAACGTGACCCCTTGACTTTCTGTGTTCCAGGGAGAAAAGACTTAACCTATCCAGTCTTTTCTGAGAACTCAAGCCCACCAAAAAACATCCTTATAAATCTTTTCTGCACCCTTTCCAATTTAAAAATATCCTTCCTATAGCAGGGCGACCAGAACGGTATGCAGTACACCAAAAGTTGCTTCATCAATATCCTGTACAGCTGTAACTTGGTGTCCCAACTCATATACTCAATGCTCTGACCAAAGAATACAAGCATGTCTTCATCAACAAGTTTCTTCACCACCCTGCCTACCTGTGACACACTTCAAGGAACTATGTTTCACTCTTCTTAAAAAGCAGAGTGACACGTGCAATTTTCCAATCCAGATAGGCAATTCTTATACGCAGGGAATTCTGAAAGTTTATAATTAGGGTATCTACAATGAACTCCCCTGTTTCCTTTAATATCCTTGGATGGAAACTGTCAGGTCGCAGGGATTTGTCCCTCTTTAATTCCATTAATTTCCTCATTACCAATGTTACACTGATGTGAATTTTAGTCAGTCCCTGTTCCAGAACTGTTATGCTAAAGCTACATTGAACTCAATCAAGTTGTGATTACTATTTGATAAATGTTCTCGCACAATTAGGTTACAAATTAAATCTAACTCATAATTCATTAATAAATCCCAAATTGCTTACCTCCTAGTTGCATCCAGGACATATTGCAGTAGGAAACAATCCCAGACATATTCCAGAAATGAGTATCTTTCTGCATCTCCCAATCTTTGTTAAAGTTAAAATTCTCCATTAATACTACACTTGCCTAATTTCTTCATTTATACAATTTAGCACTTCAGAGCTGCTACGAGGAGGTCTTTACACAACTCCTATTACAGTTTCAGGTCCTTTACTGTTCCTAAATTACACACACAGTCTCCGCTGAATGCTTTCCCCTCAATATATCCTTTATCACCATTGAAATAATCTTGTTTCTATTCAGTAAGGCTACTCCACCTCTTTTGCCTTTTTTTTGCGAACCTTAAAACTTGGTATAGTTAGTTCCCAATCTCAACCATCCTGCAGCCATGTCTCTATGATGGCCACTATATAATAATCTCCAATTAGGAATTGTGCCTGCAACTCAATTAATTTATTCCTTATGTTCCATGCTTTCTTATATAGAACTGATCCATACACTGTAACCTGTCCCCCAACACTTCTTTCTTCCAGTTTAAAAAATACACTTCTAAGAGTTTAGCCATTATTTTGCCATACCTGAGGTAGGATTCCTGACTGTTTCTTTACTCTATGTCCTGTTACTTGATTTTGAAACTGTGTTCACTTGTGCTGAGCCCTACCCCACTTCCCCTTTAACTAGTTTAAAGTATCTCCTATATAGCCTTAGACATTGGTCCTAGAATTGTTTAGACGGAGGCTGTGCCACTGGTACAGCTCTTTCTTGTACCAGCACTAATTCCAATGACCCATGAAATGGAGCCTGTCTTTCTGTCCCACTCCATTAGCCATGCGTTTACTTCCTTAATTTTCGTATCTCTATGCCAACTTGCAAGTGGTTCAAGTAATAATCCAGAGATTATAAGCATTGAGGTCCTGTTCTTTAATTTTGTTCCTAATTCCTAATATTCCCCAAACAGAACTACTTGCCTATGTTGTTGATCCTGACATGGAGTACAACAACTGGATCCTCCCCCTCCCACTCCAATATCCTTTCAAGCCTGTTTGAGATTCCCTTATCTTGGCATCAGGCAGCCAACACACCATATGCTCACAAAGGATGCTATCTGTATCTTTATAAAATCCTGACATCATCACGGTTCTTTTTGCTCCCCCACTTGAATTGTACCACAGTGCAGTGGTCTGTTTGCCCATCCTCCCTACAGTCCTTTTCCTCATACACACAGGGACCAAGTTCCTCAGATAGATAAGGTCAAGAGTGGAGGCTCTTCCAATGCAAAATTCAGGATCCCTTTACCTGCCTCACTAGTGGTCACACCCTCCTGTCCCTGACTCCTGGTCAAATCTGAAGTACTTAGCTGACTGCGTACAACTGCCTCCTGAGACATAGTATCCAGGTAACTCTCCCCTTGCCTGTGTATTGCAGTGCTTGAAGCTCAGACTCCAGCTGATCATTTTTGAGCTCCATCTGATTGACCCCTGCTATTCTTTTGTTATGCCTGCTACAGCTCACAACATGACTTCCTCCAATCTTCATTGAACCACGGTTGATCCCCTGACTTCATGGTAAAGGTAAAGTGGAGGGTACGCTGGGCCATGTATTTACAGATTGTAGTTGAATATAATTCTGCTGATGGCACATAAGGCCTCCTGAATGCCGTGTTTTGAGTTGCTAGATATGTTTGAAATCTATCACACTTACCATGCTGATAGTGCCACACAAAATGATGGAGAGTATCCTCAGTGCACAGACAGGAGTTTGTCTCTACAAGGACTTTGCTCCTAACAATACTGTCATGGACATCTGTGACAGGTAGATTGGTAAAATCAAGGTAGAGTATGTTTTTCACTCTTGTTGGTTCCCAGATCATCTGCTACAGTCATAGTCCAGCAGCTATGTCCTTTAGGATTCAGCTAGCCTGGTGCTACCAATCACCTCAAGGGAATGGTGATTAATGGTAGACAACAGGAGATTGCATTGCCCATGTTTGATTTGACACCATGAGACATCATGAGTATGAGAGAGAATGTTGAAGACTCCTGAGGAACCCAATCAAATGCCCCCACCCCTGCTACATCTGTCCTTCTGGTGCGAACAGGCACACTGTGATGTTGACTGAGTTGTCAGGCGTTGTCTGTAAGATATAATTCTGTGATTATGATTATATCCATGGGACTACTCACCCAATTTTTGTACAAGGCCCTAGATGTTAGTAAAGAGAACTTTACAGCATTAATGCAGCTCTGTGCTTCTGCTTGTTGTTTCTCAGGACTAGGTTAAAACTGCATATTCTTCCAGGTTTCATTTTTTTCTTTAGATTTTGTAGAGATTCAATACAACTGAGTTAAGAGTCAACCACATTGCTATGGGCCTGGAGTCATGTATAGGCCAAACCAGGCAGGATCAGCTTATTTCCTTCCCTAAAGAACACAAGTCTTTTTATACTAGATAACAAGCATGGGGCTGGATGAACACAGCAGGTCAAGCAATTGATCATTCACCTTGTTTCAAGATAAACCTTTTTTCCTCCTCAGTCTTTTATGGGACTTGGGTGATGCTGGCAGGGTCAGTATTTCTTGCCCATCTCTAGTTGCTGTTAAATTAAATGGCTTTCTAAGTCATTTCAGAGGCAGTTAAGAATCGACCATATTACTCTGGAACTGGAGTTACATGTAGGCTAGACTAGGTATGAATTTCTTTCCCTAAACTACATTAGTGAACCAACTTTCTTTTTATATAACTATTAGTGCCAGTTTCATGGTGATCAGTACTAAGGCTATCTTTTCATTCCAGATTTATTATTTGGATTACTGGTCCAGTGATATTATCACTACACCACTATCTCCCCAGGTCTAGAAACAGTGTATACTGTATATTGGCTCTAATTCCAATGTAATCACACATTACAGCAAAACTGGAGAGGTATTTATATGAAAGAATTGGAGTGTTACATTAATCTGGAGGGCAAGCCTGACCCTGTGGGAGATGGGGATCTGTGGGATTTATAAATATTCAGCATAGCATACTTCTTTCTTTATTTCTATTCCAAAATATCGAATAAAAATTCAAGAAATGGATTTCAAATCCATTTGAAAAGCGGGTGCAAAAGTTGTTTGCATGTATTATATTCAGAAGAACATGCCATGTTTCTTATAGTATCCTAAGTGTCCCTGTTTGCGGCACAAACAATGCACAAACTAATATTTATCAAAAGTAATCCTTCATTTTCAAAAATTGCAAAATGTGAATGTTTATTTGTACCCACTATTTTAGACTTCCTGGAGTTTGGGCAACACATTTAAAATGTCAATTGTATATTCCCTGAACATTTATTTTCAGAAAACAAATGCAATTTTACCTTTTGCCTGTGAATGCTTTACTTCACGTCTGCTTAAGGTATTCAATATCTTCCAATATAAATGGAGAAACTACTAGAAATGCTCAGCCGGTCAGGCCGCATCTAAAAAGAGAGACAGACAGAATTAGTCCTTCAGATTTTTCTTAGAAACCAATTGGTATATTCCACATTAATAACAATTCTGATTGTTATGTTTCTAAAATATTGCTAAAAGGAGAAAATAAGTCAAAGATTTTTATTTTGTCCTCATCAGGACAACTTCACAAGAAACAGACTTAAAGTCAGGGAGACAGTTTATTTAGCTGATTGTTTGGGTTATCATTAACATGAAGCTGCAACAGGAACAGTTAACTGTCAATCTCAATTGTCAGAGCAGGCAGGTAGATTGGCCGTAGTGTGCCAAAGGGAATGCAGCTGAGATTGATATTCTACGTGGTTCCTTTCTCGTCATGAAAAATCTGCAATGTATGTACAAATTCATTGTGTCATTTAGCTAATTTCAATCTTTAAATTGTTGAAGGGCACAACTAGACTCTGAAGAAAGGCTCACTGGACTGACTAAAGAACTAAGTCTCTGTTGTATTTCCTGAAGGACTCAGCAGTCAATCAGCCAAAACAAGATTAGATTTTAAGATGCCACTGAATTCTGCATGTGCAGCTTAACCACAGGTGTTCTATTAATCACATCAAAACAAGAACACATCAATTAAAATGCAACACTGGCAACTTGAAAGACAAGTAATAGCAACTCCGAGATAACAAGCATGGGGCTGGATGAACACAGCAGGTCAAGCAGCATCATAGGAGCAGGAAAACTTGACGTTTCGGGCCTAAACCCTTCATTTTCTGATGAAGGGT